>JANAVB010004797.1:8099041-8166541 GCA_029216955.1 Iris pallida | reverse complement strand
TCTACAGTTTGGTAATTTTTGTGCTCAACTTGTGTAGGACGGCGTTATTCCCATCCCGAGAGCTACTTTAGAGATTGTTAATCTCCCAACTGCACGTACTGATGGTATTGTTCCTTTGTCCACTGATAAGGGAGAGATTATGTGAATTTATTCTGATTTAGTGGCTAACTTTGAAGCACCTTCTTTAAAGTGCAAGAAAGCAACTAAATACAAGTCATGTCATATGACTTCGTTGGAAGAACATTGTCCTCCACCTTTAAATGTTACTTTCACTTCGGCTGCAGATCCTTCTTCTTCTTCCTCCCCTTCCGAGACAATACTGTCAAAGCCAGAAGCCAAATACCAACCAGCTTTCCATCTATATAGTCCACAGTCTCGTGAACTAATGACAAAGATGGAATATAATCTACAAAAGGCTCCCGGCCTGAATCATGGAAAATGATCTCATGTACCTCTTTCTCTATGTCTTTCACACAACTAATCTCGTGTTAGTTTGGGTTACTGAAAAACTCTTCACATTGCCAAAAGAAACCTTCCAGAAGCAAGATCCAGGAAAAGAGTTGCAATATGGTGTCTTTCGAACCTGTATCCAAAGATGAGGCCTTAACTTGCACCAGGTCTGGAAGAATTTACCTGAGAGACTATTCAGAAGGTGAGGAGAACCCTGCTCTAGCTCCGAAAGCTCCTCCAACATCATCTTCTTCTGATGTCAATGTTCCATCGGTTTTATCACCTCCAGTGGAACTAACTCCTCCCAAACCAACGACAGCCGACAAAGGAAAGCAGCATTTCCACTTTGATAAATTATTAAAGAAAACTCCAGCTCTGGGACTCGAGAAGCCATATAACTTTGATATACTGGCTCAGCTGGATAATACCCCGGCAAGGTTATCAATTTTGAGCTACTACGTCTCTCAAAAGAAACTCGAAAGATATTGAGTGAAGCCTTAATGCAAGCTGATACTTGTCTAATACTCCTCAAGAAGCCAGAGGAGGAGCCTGTAACTTGCTTTCATTATCATAGTGTGATGGAACTAATGCCTAACATCACCTTTACACAAGATGATATGCTGCTGGAAGATAATCGTCATGACCGACCCTCTACTTTAAGGGATATATTGATACCATGAAAGTTGACCGCATCTTGATCGACTTTGGGTCTGCGCTCAGCATCATGCCAAAGACTTTACTAGATGCATTAAATATTCCTGTACATAATCTTTCAACAACCATCACAAAAATCTTGGGATTTAATTCTGGAAGAAGTGAACCTTTGGGGAAGATTCGTCTGAAAGTTTAAATAGGTAATCTTCGTACAAAGGTTACTTTCTACGTAATCGATAATCATGAATCTTATAATGCTTTCCTGGGAAGACCCTTTCTGTATGAGCATAACATTGTACCATCCACTCTACACCAATGCTTTAAATATGTAGACGTTAATAGAGAGGTCCAGAAGGAAGTAGCTGACCTAAATCCTTTTAGGGGCATTGAAGCAAATTTTACTTATTCTGGGATGTACAAGGAAGAATTAATGAAGGTTGTATTGGCGATGGATAGTGAGGAAGATCAGAAAGACACCATAGAAGATGTTCTCATAATCCCAGTCAAAGGATGTACTACTCGTCCCTCTTCTTCTCAGACATTGACTATCCATCTGTCCTCTCATAACAAACAGCCTCCTGCTGTAAAAATAGAGCAGAGGGAGCTCACCTCTTCTGAGCCTCTTGTTATCAACCTTCGTCGTAACAAACCTTCTTCTTCTCCTTCTCCTCCTCTGGTTTTCAACCTAACTAAGCCTTCTATTAAGGCCAAGAATCCTCCTTCTCCTCCTCTGGTTATCAACCTTACTAAGCCTTCTGTTAAGGCTAAGAATCTTGTTGTAAATGATGACGTACAAATCAATAAAGTAGCATTTCCTTTACAGTATACTGATATTTTTTATACTCGATGTTATTTAGAAATGTTAGATAACTTCAAACCACTTACAATAGGAGCAGTTCAACCTCTCCAAGACGAATTACTGCTCGAGCCAATGCAAGACTCCTTCTTCTTAGTTTCTTCCAAGAAGAAAGATGAACTTTCTATATTTTTTAGTAAAGGAACAGAACATAAGATCACACTTGATAATGAAGAAGAAAATCAAGATAACGGAAGACTTCAACTACGTCATTATAGTCAACAATCAAAAGATATCATTCAAAAGATGGGTGTCACGACCCGATCCCAATAATCTGGGTCTAGTCGGATCATGCCCAGCCTGCACCGTTGTTGAGATGGCGACAGTAAGCTGTTCAGTAGCAGGTAACCATACAACAACACTATAATTTATCACAACTCAATATCGGAATTAAACTTTATTAAACTGAAATTTAAATACAATGGAAATTGTTCTGAAGGGAAATACAAAATTTTGAAAATAAACAAAATGCAGAAAAATGGAAAATCTATCTATCAGCCTCAGTTCCATCATCCTCCTTTGGGGACTCTGGTAAATTCTAAGTGAGAAAATATTAATTAATTTTATACGAGAACATCTTTTTAATCATTTTAATCGTTAGATACTAAAAAACTTGAAAAACCAGGAAAGACAAGAAATCTAAGCTATTACAGTCACAGACCAGCCAGCTGGGCTTATGTCTATTTACAATTTATTTACATAAATTGAAATAAGAATAAGACTGACGTTAGTCCTAAACTTAAAAAATAGAAATTAAATAAAATAGAAAACAGAAAATAAATAATAAAAATAGAGATAAATAGTAAGTCTCAGATAATGGTCCGATCCTCATTTTTGGCTAATTGCCTCAACGTCCGGGCGGGGCCGGTATCGTTTGCACTTAGCCAGGTCCACTGACCGATACGGTCGTCACCCAAAAATCAAATATCGAATAAATTCCGAAAATCATTTTAAATCTATTTTGAAAATAATTCAGGATTTACGGAAAAACCGGGCAGCATCTCCTCTGTTTTTGGTCAACCCAAAAACTGGGAAAATGGCGCCGATAATTCCTGCAAGTCCCAAACCAGGGAAAAACCCGCATTTTATATATATAAAATATCCACAGCCAATCCACAGCATAATTACGGGACGACCCAAAATAATTTCGAAAGTCCGATTTCGAATCCACAAGTCACAGAACGTTCCCGGAAATTTCCAGAAACTAAAACATACCAAATATCATTCCCGAAATATTCCGGTAATGCAAAATAATCCACGGGACCTTTCCGAAAGTCCCGAAAAAAATACGACGTCGCTAAAATCGAATTCCCAAAGGGAACCGGGGACCATTTCATCATCGACAAATACTAATAAAATAGCGGGACAGGGGGTTATACCTCGGATTGCTCGGCTAGAGCTCTCAGATGTAAAATAGAAAGAAAGAATAATCCAGAGTCAGCGACTTAATTTCCAGGTCAGCGCTGGAACCAGCAGCGTCGACGAAAATGCCGAAAACCCAGAAACTAGGCACGGCCAGGGAAAGCTGGAACAACGGGGAAGAGCTCTGCCAAGTGGGCAACGAGCTCGGACAGATCTGCGGGCAGGGGATCGACCAGAGGGGCGCCGAAGGGGTTCTGACGGGCGACGTCGACGTCGGCCGAGAAGGGCCAGAAGAGATCGGCGACGAAGGAGCTGACGGATCCGAAGGGGCGCGCGCGAGGGGAGCTCGGCGCGGGGCGCGCGGTCATCGGAGGGGGTCGGCGCTGGTCGGCGGATCCGCGGGGAGCGGGTGGCCGCGGGGTGGCACGGCTAGGGCGCGGCCACAGGGGCGGAGGCCGCTCGCGGGGAGCACTGACGCGGTGGCGTCGAGGGGCGCGTCGGAGTGCGCTGTCGGCGGGGCGAGGGTTTTGTGTTGGAGGGTTGGTGGATGGGGATGAGAGGGTTTGGTAAGAGGAATAAGAGAGAACAGAGAGGGAGAGAGTACGAGAGAGCTGAGTTTATTTCTCTTCTTCTGTTAGGTGAGTAAGAGAGAGAGATGAGAGTATATGTGAGGAAGAGATTTGTGATCTTCTGTGAAGTGAGAAGTGGGAAGAGTGGTAGAGTAAATAAGAGAAGTGGGGTGAACGTTTGGGACGTGGGTGGAGGAGAATGAGTTGGGGAGGAAAGGTAGGAAAGAGAACAGGGAGTGGAGAAGAAGTCTCCACCCGAAATGCTGGTCCTTCGGGACCAGCTCACCAACGTGATATATATATATATATATATATATATATATATATATATATATATATATATATATATATATATATATATATATATATATATATATTTAAAGTTAACCAAGTCCAAAGAAATCAGAATTAAGAAATAGGAAAGGATTGGCTCAGGCCTGGGTCTGGGCTCGGACTCGGGTCTGGGTCCGAAAATCAAAAGTCCATGTTGTAAGTTATTTTCGAAATCCTTTTCACCCAAAAATATTTAATAATAATATTAATAATAATTATTTTTAGAAATGCTAATAATAATAGTACTAAACACTATTTTAATAATTAATTACAAAAATAATGGATTTCACAATCTTCCTTCCTTAGAAAATTTCGTCCTCGAAATTTAAAAGTAAGGTTAGGGATTACCTCAAGTCTCAAACAGGTACGGGTACTGCTCCCGTATCTGGTCTTCTTGCTCCCAGGTCGACTCGTCTGGTGAGTTGTGCCGCTACATCACTCTGACTATTGGCGTCACGGTGTTCCTGGTCCTCTTCTCGCCTCGGTCCAAGATTGCCACTGGTTTCTCCGGCACTGTGAGGCTGGGTCCAATCTCAATCTCTGAATGGTCCAAGATATGGCTTGGGTCCGGGATGTAGCATCTCAGCTGCGAGACGTGGAAGACCTTGTGGACGCCTTCGAGACTTGGGGGTAGAGCCACCCGATAAGCCACTTCTCCAATCCTGTTAAGTATTTCAAATGGACCAATATACCTGGGGCTCAACTTTCCTGCTCTGCCGAAGCGGATTGTTCCTGTGGTAGGCAAGATCTTCACAAATAAACTGTCGCCTTCTTCAAACTCCAAAGGCCGTCTGCTGCAATCGGCCCAATGCTTCTGTCTGTCTTGGGCTATCTAGAGCTTGTCTCTGATCATTCTTACCTTCTCTACTGCTTCGGTCACCATCTCGGGTCTCAGTAACACTCGTTCTCCGACGTCGTCCCAGGCAAGAGGGGTACGGCAATGACGTCCATAGAGTGCCTCGAATGGTGTCATCCCGATGCTAGCTTGGTAGCTGTTGTTGTAAGAGAACTCTACCAAGTGCAAATAGTCTTCCCAAGACCCTCCAAATTCCAGGGCACAGGATCTCAGCATATCTTCTAGCGTCTGGATTGTTCTCTCCGATTGCCCGTCAGTCTGAGGGTGGTAGGCGGTGCTGAACTTCAGTTGGGTCCCCAAGCTGTCATGCAAACTCTTCCAAAAATGAGATGTAAATCTGGTATCTCTGTCAGATACAATACTTACCAGAACTCCATGAATCCGGTAGATGTGCCGTATGTACAGTGCTGCCAACTTCTCGGTGGGTAAACCAACCTTGAAGGGGATAAAGTGAGCTGACTTCGTCAGTCGGTCCACTATAACCCAGATAGCATCCTTCCCTCCTTGGGATCGAGGCAGTCCTGATACAAAATCCATCGTTATGTGCTCCCATTTCCACTCCGAAATGTCAAGCGGCTGTAATAATCCTGCTGGTCTCTGCCTGCTGGCTTTAACTTGCTGACAAATTAAACATCTAGCCACATACCTGGATACGTCCTTCTTCATTCCATACCACCATACTATAGTCCGCATATCCCGGTACATCTTGTTGGCTCCAGGGTGTATGGAATACTGCGACTGGTGCGCTTCATGCATCAGCTCGTTCCTCAGTTCGCCAGTTGGTACGCACAGCCTCGTACCATTCTTCAATGCTCCGTCGCTGGCGATTGAGAATCCTTCAAGTGTTCCTGCCAACACTTGGTCTCCGAGTTTGCAAAGCGTCTCGTCTTGGAATTGTGTCTCCTTGATCCTATCCATGAGACTCGAACGCACTTGTAACTGCATCAATGATGATTCATCTCCCTGTACGATGGCTTCTCTTCTAAGTTTTTTTATCTCCTCCTCGGGCAGTACAACTTCCAATCCAAGCTTCTCCATGTCCTCCAGCAAATGGCGCTCCTTGGTCAAGAACATCGCCATTGGGTATCGACTAAGTGCATCTGTAACAACATTAGCCTTATCCGGATGATACTGCATGTTGATATCAAAATCCTTCATTAGCTCCAGCCATCGTCTTTGTCTCATGTTCAGCTCCTTCTGAGTGAAAACATATTTCAGACTTTTGTGGTCCGTAAATATTTCCACTCTCTCTCCATACAGGTAGTGCTTCTATAGCTTCAAAGCAAATATCACCGCTGCAAGCTCCAAGTCATGTGTGGG
This sequence comes from Iris pallida, assembly GCA_029216955.1. Lineage (NCBI taxonomy): Eukaryota > Viridiplantae > Streptophyta > Magnoliopsida > Asparagales > Iridaceae > Iris > Iris pallida. The sequence goes on along the minus strand of JANAVB010004797.1, from coordinate 8,160,141 downwards.
GTAGTTCTTCTCATGAGTCCGTAATTGTCTGGATGCATAGGCAATCACTTTCCCGTGTTGTTGAAGAACGCAGCCCAGTCCTTTTTCGGAAGCATCACTATAGATTGAGAAACCGCCAGTACCTGCGGGTAGCGCAAGTATCGGCGCAGTTGTGAGCCTCTTCTTCAGTTCCTTAAAAGCTGACTGGCATGATTCAGACCATATGAATTCCTCGTTCTTCCTGGTAAGCTTCGTCATTGGCTCCGCAATCTTGGAGAAATCCTTCACGAACTTTCGGTAGTAGCCAACTAGTCCCAAAAAGCTCCTGATCTCTGCAACTGAGCTTGGTGCAGTCCACTTCTCAATAGCAGCTATCTTCTTTGGATCCACCGAAATTCCTTTTCCTGTGACAACATGGCCCAAAAATTCTACCTTGTCTAAAAAGAATTCACATTTGGATAGCTTACCATAGAGCTTCTCCTTCCTCAAGGTACTCAGCACCTTCCTCAAGTGCTCTTCATGCTCTTCCTCCGTCTTCGAGTAGATCAGTATGTCGTCGATAAAGACAATGACAAACTGATCCAGATATTCATGGAAAACCTTGTTCATGAGGTTCATGAATACCGCAGGAGCATTCGTCAGTCCAAACGGCATGACCAAGAATTCAAATTGTCCATACTTGGTGTTGAACGCCGTCTTAGGAATATCCTCCTTCCTGACCTTGATTTGATGGTAGCCTGATCTGAGATCTATCTTTAAAAATACCTTGGCTCCGCTCAGTTGATCAAACAGGTCGTCGATCCGGGACAGGGGGTACTTGTTCTTGATGGTGATGTTGTTCAGCGCCCGGTAGTCGATGCACATCCGCACGGTTCCATCCTTCTTGGGCACGAACAAAACTGGTGCTCCCCAGGGTGAAGTCCCGTCTCTGATAAATCCTTGCGACTTCAGCTCATCGATCTGATCCTTCATCTCCTTAGCCTCCTTGGGGTTGACTCTGTAGCATCCCCGAGAAATAGGGGAAGAGCCGGGTATAAGATCGATAGTGAATTCCACACCTCGATCCGGCGATAATCCTGGAAGATTATCTAGAAAGACATCCATAAATTCCGCAATGATAGGGTGAGGAGGCCCGGGTTCTTCGATGATAGAGGAGTACGAAATACTCTTCATATCTTCTGGAGCCCGAGAGATTACAAACTCCGGTTCTCCTGGTGGGCTGAAGATTACACAACCTCGGTGACAATCAATCAGCGTATGCTGTTCACTTAACCAGTCCATCCCTAGGACTACATCATAGTTGGGCAGGGGCATCACTAGTAAAGGTGTTAAGAACTGATGGCCAGAGATAGTTATGGGACAATTACAAGCCTCAGTGATGGGTATAGGTCCACCACCGATCATAACTCTACTAATCACCTTGCTAAGTCCCGAATCTATGTGGTGTGCAGATATAAACTTGGATGATATGAAACTATGTGATGCACCCGAATCAAATAATGCTAGAGCAGGATGTCAAAACACATAAATGGAACCTATGATGACATCAGCGGTGGGTTCCTGCTCTGGCTCCTGCTCATCAGCTGCTAGGGCAAAAGCTCGCCCAGTCTTCTGCTGGTACTGTCCAAACTGTTGTTGCTGAGTAGGTAGGGGAGCTCTCTGCTGGTTGGTTCCTGGCCGGTGGCCTGACATGGGGTAGTCCTTTACTTGGTGGGTGGCAGACCCACAGACTAGGCAGTGTCCTAGCCTCTTCCTGCAGATGTTCGACTGGTGGCCCGGCCTCTTGCAATAGTCGCAGATAGGGATCTGCTTCTGGTGTGCCCTGTCCCTGATAATGATGCTGCTGATGGTGCAAGGGCCTGTTGTTGTTGTTGTTGGGCCTCTTCTGATTACCCTGGAAGTTGCTAGTTCTAGGGTACTCCCGCTTGGATCGAGAAGGTTGGCTCTTCTCCACGTCCTGAGCTCAGATCAGGATCCTCTCATAGGTCTTAGCGCCACCTGCGATCACAGGGGTGCGAATCTCTTCTCGTAAGCCATACCTGAATCGCTCAGCACGATCTTTGTGGTCAGCTACCAGGTTCTGGGCAAAGTGGCTTAATCGGCCGAACTCTGCCGTATACTCGCTGACTGTCATGTTTCCCTGCTTCAAGTTCTGGAATTGCCTCTCTATTTCCCGCATCTCCGATGTCGGAAAGAACTTCCTGCGGAACAGCTTCTTGAAGGTGTCCCAGTCGAGCTGCTTTTCCTGGAGTCGGGGTTCATTCCGATACCAGATGCTCGCCACATCCTGTAGTTGGAGTCCTACAGCTTCAGCCTTGAGGTCCTCCGGGAGTCGAGTGACGCTCAGGAGACGCTCCATATGATCTAGCCATTCATCGGCGTAAATGATACCCTCGGTTCCTTTGAAAGGTCGAGGGTCTTGCTTCTTAAAGCTTTCTATGTCTCCCACCTTCATACAATAATACGCCTCTAATCAAAAGAATGGTCTTTAAAGAAATATAATTAACTCCTGAATCATGCTTACCTTGGCAGGTCGTGGCCCTGATGAAGTGGTTCCTCCTCTCTCGAGGGCAGCCATAGCCACGTTGTGGGCATTCTCCATGCCTTCTCTCATAATCGAGGTCTGCTCGCGATGGGCTTCAGCTTGGGCAGCAGTCTGCTCTCTGTGGGCTTCTGCTTGAGCTCTCTGTGCTTCAAGCGCTCCTCGTAGCATTCTCACTAGGTCAGTGGGATCCACGGGCACTGGTGGAGCAGCTGGTGCGGGTACTACCGCAGGGGTCTACGGCTCAGCCCGGGAATGTGCCGGTTCTACCGCTTGCGCTGTGGAAGCGTAAACGGGCCGGGGAGCTGGTGCAGCATGAGGACGGTCTGTCAGCTGCAAGGGTGGTAGGTCCCAGCATGCTTGAGAAGGGGTGTGATCGGTTGATAACACCTCATCATCAGCAGGACCGGATCTAGTAGTCTTTCCTTTGGCCATGATCTGGAAGGTTTAGGCTACATACGTAAGCAAGGTATCCTACCAGTCTATAATCAAACAAAAATATTTATTTATATAATTCGGTCCTATGTCGTGACAAATCAATGTTCTAGTGTTCTAATTGTTTCTAGGTATGTTTTCCTAAGTTGTTGTACGACCTGCATGGGCCACCACTGAAAACATGTCACGACCCGATCCCAATAATCTGGGTCTAGTCGGATCATGCCCAGCCTGCACCGTTGTTGAGACGGCGGCAGTAAGCTGTTCAGTAGTAGGTAACCATACAACAACACTATAATTTGTCACAACTCAATATCGGAATTAAACTTTATTAAACTGAAATTTAAATACAATGGAAATTGTTCTGAAGGGAAATACAAAATTTTGAAAATAAACAAAATGTAGAAAAATAGAAAATCTATCTATCAGCCTCAGTTCCATCGTCCTCCTGCGGGGACTCTGGCAGCACAATGGGGTAAAACTCAGGGTCGTAATAGCTGTTGTAACACAGCTCAGCATCCTCAACATCGCCTAAAAATATATCTCCAGTCAGGAGGGAGCAAAGTATAATTCATGCTAATTTTAAAACAGTTAAATAAGAAATAGAATCATGCAGTTCTAAACAGTTTTAAAACAGGTTTGTTACAGTATAAAACAGTGATTTGAACATGTAATGACATATGACTGGCTTGGGTTTGTTACAGGAGGGATAATGGATTTTGTTACAGTAGTGGTCATAATCATTATGCTATTCCCCAGTCCCCAGTAGTTACAGTACAGTACTCTCGGTGAGAGTTTCGTGTTTGAGTCGTGGTTTAGACATGTAGCAAAGCGATTAAATAAATAACTGTAAACTAACATAAACTATACTTGCCTCAAGGAAAATGACTGGAGGGGTAGAAGACTTCAAGACGGGGAGTTAGAGTTGTCCTCGAATTCCTACATTCGAGAGATAAATCAGAGATTAGGTTTACCAGCCTTAGCTATGCTAGTTGAAATCTATATTTGCGTCCTAGTCAAATTTTAGTTATTTTAATTAACCAACACAGAAAAATACGGTTATTAAGTGCGTTGATTAAATACGAGGAAAAATATCATTTTAACTTTGAATTTGGGAAAACAACGTCGCTGCCAGGTTATTTATGAAAACTTGGTAATTTTTATAAAATATAATATAAAACTAATTTTCTTATTTTAGTGAGAAATACGTGACTTTTATTTATTAATAAACTGGTAAATTCTAAGTGAGAAAATATTAATTAATTTTATACGAGAACATCTTTTTAATCATTTTAATCGTTAGATACTAAAAAACTTGAAAAACCAGGAAAGACAAGAAATCTAAGCTATTACAGTCACAGACCAGCCAGCTGGGCTTATGCCCATTTACAATTTATTTACATAAATTGAAATAAGAATAAGACTGACGTTAGTCCTAAACTAAAAAAGTAGAAATTAAATAAAATATAAAACAAAAAATAAATAATAAAAATAGAGATAAATAGTAAGTCTCAGATAATGGTCCGATCCTTATTTTTGGCTAATTGCCTCAACGTTCGGGCGGGGCCGGTATCGTTTGCACTTAGCCGGGTCCACTGACCGATACGGTCGTCACCCAAAAATCAAATATCGAATAAATTCCGAAAATCATTTTAAATCCATTTTGAAAATAATTCAGGATTTACGGAAAAATCGGGCAGCATCTCCTCTGTTTTTGGTCAACCCAAAAACTGGGAAAATGGCGCCGATAATTCCTGCAAGTCCCAAACCAGGGAAAAACCCACATTTTATATATATAAAATATCCACAACCAATCCACAGCATAACCGGGACGACCCGAAATAATTTCGGAAGTCCAATTCCGAATCCACAAGTCACAGAACGTTCCCGAAAATTTTCAGAAACTAAAACATACCAAATACCATTCCCGAAATATTCTGGGAATGCAAAATAATCCACGGGACCTTTCCGAAAGTCCCGGAAAAAATACGACGTCGCTAAAACCGAATTCCCAAAGGGAACCGGGGACCATTTCATCATCGACAAATAATAATAAAATAGTGGGACAGGGGGTTATACCTCGGATTGCTCGGCTAGAGCTCTCAGATGTAAAATAGAAAGAAAGAATAATCCAGAGTCAGCGACGTAATTTCCAGGTCAGCGCTGGAACCAGCAGCGTCGACGAAAACGCCGAAAACCCAAAAATGAGGCACGGCCAGGGAAAGCTGGAACAACGGGGAAGAGCTCTGCCAAGTGGGCAACAAGCTCGGACAGATCCGCGGGCAGGAGATTGACCAGAGGGGCGCCGAAGGGGTTCTGACGGGCGACGTCGGCGTCGGCTGAGAAGGGCCAGAAGAGATCGACGGCGAAGGAGCTGACGGATCCGAAGGGGCGCGCGCGAGGGAAGCTCGGCGCGGGGCGCGCGGTCGCCGGAGGGGGTCGACGCTGGTCGGCGGATCCGCGGGGAGCGGGTGGCCGCGGGGTGGCGCGGCTAGGGCGCGGCCACAAGGACGGAGGCCGCTCGCGGGGAGTGCTGACGCGGTGGCGTCGAGGGGCGCGCCGGAGTGCGCTGTCGGCGGGGTGAGGGTTTTGGGTTGGAGGGTTGGCGGATGGGGATGAGAGGGTTTGGTGAGAGGAATAAGAGAGAATAGAGAGGGAGAGAGTACGAGAGAGCTGAGTTTATTTCTCTTCTTTTGTTAGGTGAGTAAGAGAGAGAGATGAGAGTATATGTGAGGAAGAGATTTGTGATCTTCTGTTAAGTGTGAAGTGGGAAGAGTGGTAGAGTAAATAAGAGAAGTGGGGTGAACGTTTGGGACGTGGGTGGAGGAGAATGAGTTGGGGAGGAAAGTTAGAAAAGAGAACAGGGAGTGGAGAAGAAGTCTCCACCCGAAATGCTGGTCCTTCGGGACCAGCTCACCAACGTAAGAAATATATATATATATATATATATATATATATATATATATATATATATATATATATATATATATATATATATATATATATATATATAAAGTTAACCAAGTCCAAAGAAATCAGAATTAAGAAATAGGAAAGGATTGGCTCAGGCCTGGGTCTGGGCTCGGACTCGGGTCTGGGTCCAAAAATCAAAAGTCCATGTTGTAAGTTATTTTCGAAATCCTTTTCACCCAAAAATATTTAATAATAATATTAATAATAATTATTTTTAGAAATGCTAATAATAATAATACTAAACACTATTTTAATAATTAATTACAAAAATAATGGGTTTCACAATGGGCTATAGTTTTAAAGCTGGTCTTAATTGTGGCAAGGGAAGGCGAACTCCTATTCGTATTCCTGCTCCAAAAGGAAAGTCACAACAATATTACATCAAAACGATGCGGAGATTAGGCTATACCTCGCCATTTCTGACTCCAGAAGTCTCCGAATCCGATAAAGAAGAACTGTCCAACTCTTCTGACTCTGTTTTATGGAATTCAGACTCTAGTGTGGGGTACGTCCATCGAGTGACTCTATCTTCCAATATGGTAACTGCTGAGTTCTCAGAAGACGACAAAAACTTTGCCTAAGTCTCTGAATCGAATCCTTGGGCACAAAGGATGGATACTCAATGGGAGCTTCGCTTCGGACAACATGAGCCGCCTACCGAAGATCAGTTAGTTCAAGTCGATGTTGGAGACGAAGTCTCCCTAAGACCAATATTTGTCAGCAAAATCCTCCCTGAAGCGGATAAACGGGAACTGATCCAACTTATTAGGGAATATATTGATGTATTCGCTTGTAGCTATGAAGACATGTCGGGATTGGATTCCTAGATCGCTACCCACAAACTCAACATCTTGCCGAATGCGAGGCCAGTCAAGCAACAAAAGAGGCAATTTCGATCTGACATGATAGATGCCATAGAAGCTGAAGTAAAGAAGTTCATCGCTTGTGGCTTCATCGGAGAAGAAAAATATCCGGACTGGGTGGCTAATGTTGTCCCAGTTTTGAAGAAAATAGGGAAGGTCCGAGTCTGCATTGACTTCGGAGACCTTAATGAAGCTTGTCCCAAAGACGAATTTCCTCTTCCGATTACTGATGTCATGATCGACAATACTTACGGATTTGAATGAATGTCTTTTATGGATGAATTCTCAGGATACAATCAAATCAAGATGCACCCAGAAGATGAGAAACATACATCTTTTTGCACTCATCTTAGAGTCTATTGCTACACTGTCATGCCATTTGGTCTTAAAAATGCTGGTGCAACTTATCAGCGGGCCATGAGTACTATCTTCCGTGATCATTTATGAAAGACAGTTGAATGCTATGTAGATAATATTACGGTCAAAAGTCATCTAAAGGAAAACCACATCCAAGACTTGAGAAGTGTATTCGATTTTATGTGCCAACATCAACTCAAGATGAATCCCACTAAGTTATTCATGGGAGTCTCTAGTGGCAAATTTCTTGGATTCATTATTACCTCCAAAGGTATACACGTTGACCTTGAAAAAATCTAAGCCATTCAAGAGATGAGTCCTCCATGCAACCTAAAAGAGCTACGAGGATTCCAGGGGTGGCTTGCGTACATCAGGAGATTTATCTTAAATCTCTATGGACGCTGTAAACTATTCACTCAACTCATGAAGAAAGGTGTGTCTTTTATTTGGACTGAAGAATACCAGTAAGCATTTGAAGACATAAAGTAGTACTTGATGAACCCTCCAGTTCTAATGCCTCCAGTCTCAAGAATACCCTTCCTGATGTATGTTCGAGCAATGGATCATTCATTGGGTGCTTTACTAGCTCAGAAGAATAAAAAAGGGTCATGAACAAGCTATCTATTATATCAGCCGTACAATGATCGGAGTTTAACATCGATACATCCCAGTAGAAAAAGAGTGTCTAGCTTTGATGTTTGTTGTTCAAAAGACGAGACATTATATCACCGGTCAAACTATTCATGTTATTTCTAGAGTTAACCCTCTCCGGGTCTTGATGAAGAAGCCTAGTACACTCAATTCCAGGCTTTCTACATGGGCCATATTATTAGCACAATATGATATGGTTTATATTCCTTAAAATCCTGTTAAGGGTCAAGCTCTTGCTAACTTCCTGGCAGCTCATCCAATCCCCGAAACATCTAAACTCTATGACGAGATTCTAGATGAAACTTTGGAATCCAACATGATTTCAGAAGAAATTCTTGTCTGACGTCTATTCTTTGATGGCACATCCAGAATAGGACCAAAAGGTTCTATTGTCGTTGGAGTTGGAATCGTCCTCGTATCACCAGAAGGATTAGCTATTCAAAAAGCTTATTCTTTAGACGGGTCGTGTTCCAATAACGTGGCTGAATATAATGCTCTGCTCATTGGTCTCCAATTGGCTAAACAATTAGATATTAAATATCTTGAAGTATTTAGAGACTCTAAACTGGTTGTTAATCAGGTTAGAGGCACATATGAAGTTCGACACCAGGATCTTGTCCCATATTATGAAGCGACAGTTAGGCTGTCTACATCGTTCAAGGGTTTCTTCATTGAACATGTACGCCGGACATGCAATATTGAGGCCGATGCATTGGCTAATCTGGCGACCATATTAGCAATCCCAGTGAAAAGGCAACAGATGATTATCGTCACTAACAGAGAATTGTTTTGTATTGAGAATAACTCAAATATCGAGTTCAGTAATTCAACTGAAATCTGTAGGACCGATTGTAGGAACGAGTTGTAAAGCGCAATACGCTAGAGGGGGGGGTGAATAGAGTAGGCAGCGGAAATTAACTATTTAAGATGTTAGTAATAAGATCACAGATAATATATATATCACAGACATGTAAACGAAAAGTAGAGAGTAGAGAGCAAACGCAAACACAAGGATGTATACTGGTTTTCCTCTGTTGAGGACTAGTCCAGTCGGTAGAACTCTTGCTACCAGTTGAATCCACTATAGAAAATCACCACAAGTTTTCATCCGAAGATCTTGCAACTTCTACAACGCGAGCTTTGATCCGAAGTACTCGACCAACTTCAATTGTGAAGTGTGTACCTTCAATCAAGCCTCCGATTACAACCACTCTGAAACTTCTAGACCATACCGCACTGGCAAATCGACTAGAGGATTGTAACTGGCTTGGGATTTGAAAATGAAAGCTCAGAATACTTTGGAAGAAGTAGTAGGCTGATAGAGGAGAGATATGAAAGTGAATTGGTGAGTTGAAATGATCGAAATCCTTCTCTATTTATAGTTTTTCCAAAGGCAGAATTCTGACAGAATTCGGGCAGAATTCGGACAGAACTCGATGAGAAAATCTCGGTGGGATCCGTAACTGCAGGAAGACCAAGTTCAAAAAGCAACGTTCACTAACCGAACTCTGGCCGAACTCTGGCCGAATTCTGGCCGAACTCTGGCCGAATTCTGTCCGAGTTCTGTTAGAGTTCTGTCAGGGTTTTTGCAAATTGGTTTTAGGCTTTTTGAAAAGTCAAACAGTTAGGAAGTAGTTTGGGCTTTTGTAAGTGGGCTTGTTTTCAAAATAAAAGGGTATTTTGAAAACGTTTCTTGGGTAGCCTATTTGCCAGTACGATGCCGTGTACATCGTATTCCTAGACTCAATAAATATGCAAAATACATTGACGAAAATAGGAAAACCAAGAGCCCTTTGATGACGCCTTTCTTCAAATATTTGAGCAGACATGAAGACGCCTTGTATGACGCCGTCTTTGGCCCATCAATAATTCTCCATTGCATATGTCCTGGTTTGACAAAGCTTGATCATGCTTACTGCATGTCTATAAGAACATGTTAGACAAACAGAATAATATAATACAAGTATAGCAATATGATATAGAACATTTAGGACAATGCTAACATTAGGACAATGCTAAGTTTAAGTAGCAACATGATAGTAATTACATGAATATTAGTGATGTCATTATGTTAAACTTAATTGATTAGCCATATTCAAAAACATGAAATAATCATTGGGCTAACAAAATCAATGTCATTAGTGAAGACTGGAGAGCTTCTTTCATTAACTTCGTGGTATATGACATTTTACCTGAAGATTCTAAAGAAGCTACAATAATCTGTAGGCTATCACTCTGGTTTTATTAGAATCATACTTTTAAGGCCCTTTATCGAAGAACATTTGATGGTCTACTCTTACGTTGTCTTGCTGGAGATGAAGCAAAATAAATACTTCGGGAAGCTCACGATGGTGTATGTGGTGCATCAGCCTGGTCCTAAATTACAAGATCATTTTTGACGTATGGGCTACTATTGGCCCACTATGGTATCAGATGCCATTGAATATGCAAGAAAATGTCGAGCCTGTCAAATCCATGCAGACTTTATCCACTAACCGTCAGTGTTCCTTCATTCGACTGCTGTATAGCCCTTTGAAGCTTGTGGTATGGATGTTATTGGTCATATTAATCCACTATCGTCTAGAGGACATCGGTTTATACTGGCTATAACCGATTAATTTTCGAAATGGGCCGAAGATATACCTTTATCTGAAGTTAAGACCAGCAGCGTCATCAACTTCATTAAGCATCATGTGATATACAGATTCGGTATTCCTCGATGAATCATTCATGATAATGGACCATAATTTATCAGTCAAAAGTTTACTCGATATTGTGATGATAACAGAATCAATAATGTTGCTTCCACAGTCCTGCAGCTAACGGTTTGGCTGAAGCATTCAACAAAACTATTATTAAGCTTCTCAAGAAATTTGTTTCCACCAATAAAAAAATTGGAGTAAAAATCTTGGAGAATGTCTATGGGCTTATCGCACTACTATACGTACTCCAACCGGTTGTACAGCTTTCTCCTTGGTGTATGGATACGAAGCTGTCCTACCATTGGAAATTCAAATCCCTTTCCTAAGGATTGTAATTGCCAATGAACTCACAACAGGAAATAATAATCGCCTTCAGCTTCAGGAACTTGAAGCGTTGGATGAGAAACGGTTACTAGCTCAACAGCATATTGAGCTATATCAAGCCCGTATCTCCAAAGCTTTCAACCGAAAGGTCAAAGTACGAGCATTCCAAAAAGGCGAACTAGTCCTTACTGTCAGACGTCCTATGACTATGACACACATGAGCAAGGGCAAATTCGAAGTGAAATGGGAAGGTCCCTATATTGTAAGCAATGTTTTCTCAAACGGAGCTTATCAACTAACCGAAATGGATGGCCTAGTTGCTATGATGCCTATCAATGGCAAATTCTTAAAAAAGTACTATGTCTGAAGGAAATGTAAAATATTCTTCGAATGTTGTATATACTATAAGAGTTGAGTTGTTCACCCTTCTGATAAACTATTAAAATCCCCAGTGAAATATATCCACATCATATCACCTGATCATAAAATTAATCTTTTAGAACCCAATTGTTTTTAAAAGATATCTTATTTTTGAATCCCAACTGATTCAAATATAATCAACAAATACATGAATTCATGTTTGTATTGCCTTTGAATTCTATCATATAAATCAGCGACTTATTACGTCCACATTACCTCTGATAAAGTCGTCTTTTGAAATGACAATATTCTGACAATTATATTTTGTCACGTCCATATTTCCTCTGGACAGATATAATTAGTATTGTTATTTTCTTTTAGGAGATATGTCATGTCCAGTACCTCTGAACATATTTTCCTATTCTTATCTATTACTTATATCTACTATAGGTATATAATAAATAATAGAACCACAAAAAGAGCATTTTTATTGCAATAATGTCCAAAATGTCAAAAAAGGGTACATCCTTTTGAAAGACAAGAAGATAAAAACTCCTATAGATTGCTTCATTGGGGAGGCTGAGTGCTGAGATCAATAATCAATCTTTTCAAATTCTTAGCCCTCTCTACTCTGGAATCGAGTATCCTTTGTCTAGCAAGAGCTCTCCTGGACTCTGGATCAATAGGTTGCAATGACCCTGTTCGGCGTTCCAGCTCTGCACCTTCGATTTGAATAAGTGCATCCCATTGCCTCCTCAACTCCTCTAATTGACTTGCAACAATTTGATGCATCTCCAATACTTTTTTGCGTCGTCGAGCTGCTTTAACTGCTTCTTGGAGTCGATCCATTTCAATTTCTAGTTCCCAGAGACGAACTTGATATTCAGCAGCTTCTTTTTCTTTCTCTGCAGCTTCAGTCTTATTACACTCAATAGAAGAAGTTGTCTCGACGATGCAAGATTCCAACTCTGTAGAGCGTTGTGAGAAAGCTACCACAGAAGCTTCGAACTCCGCTTTTCGTGTTGCAGCCTCGCGAGCCATCACCTCGCATTCAGCATCTACGAGTTTCTGGATGTTCTCTTGTTAGATCTTTATAAGATTTGATTGATTCTTCAAGCTCATTCAAAATATGATCTAAATAGTTGACTCTATCCAGATCACCAATTTTGCGGATGGCTCTAATGATGAAGGAGAAATGGCCCCTTACTGACTCATAAGGTTGGTCCTTTTCCATAACCATTTGGATTAGAGGCTTCACAAAAGTGAAGAAATCATTAGTATAAGCTTCGACAACAGCTCTGTTCATCGCTGAGATCCCCGGGGTAGCCACTTCTGTTGGAATTCTTATTTCTGAAGTAACTGGAGGAACTACAGATTGTACACCAGGAGACCTGAGTACTGGCATCATAGAAAAATTTCCCTCTCTAGTTTGGGTCCCCATATCTAGGGGAGCCATGGTCGAGCTAAAACTGAATGTGGTCGACGCAGCTTTTGCAAGTATCCCCGCTGGACCCACTGTAATCAAGATACACATTCATTGCATATCATTACAGGAATTAAGATAAATAAAAAATCAAAATTTTACCTGATCCTGGCAATACATATGGGGTTTTACGGGACATGTCCAGATCAGAGCGGAGCCTGGCCATGGTTGTTTCAGACACAGCTGCCTGACTACTTCCAGCTTCGGAACTGCCTGATAAGAAACGGCTGCTTCCGGCCCCTGATTCTATTTGTTCAGATGTGGCAACCTCTTCTGCATCCCTGGCTTCAAAAGCTTGATCAGTAGGGGTCTCAGTCTCTGCAACAATAGTGTTGGGATTTTCATCATTCCCAGCATCTTCAAGAGCTATAGTCTGATCTTCGTTATTTTCAGGCTCATCAGTTTTTGGGCTTGGATGCCCCTCCTCAACAACAGGGTGCTTCTCACCCTCAGCAGTAGTACGGTCTTCTTCGATTGGTAACTCTTAATTTAGTGGTACTTCCACTAAAGCTTGGTCTCATTCAACGGCACTTGTAGAATCATCTTCAAATACATCGTCGTAGTCACAGCCTTCGAGAGCCGCTAACATTTCTCGATCCTCTTAAGAATGAGTAGGAGTTTGGGCTACGGAAGGAATAGTGACATCAGGATTATATTTTATAAAAGGCAATTCCTCCTCAGGAAGTGTAGTCTTTGGATCTCCTGGAGTTGGAGATGACATCATAATTCCTGCGGCATCTAGCACATTTACGGGAATAGTCATTTTTGTGATTATGGGCTCCGAAATCCCTTCTGTAATGATTGGAACCAGAAGTCTAACCTCTGCAGATGAAAAAAAACCATGTCAATATGTTACTCAATCAAGATTACATTAAAAGAGTATTAATATTTACCTTGTGGAGGTGGCACATCTTGTGAAAGCAATGATTCTTGATGGTCTTTTGGAGTCAATATTAATCTCCTTTTGGCCTTGGCCTTGGCCTTGGCCTTGCGCAAAAGAGGTGACTCAGGTTCTTCTTCAACCTCATCGAGGTCACCTTGCATATTGAGTTCTCTAGTAACCTCTCCTTGGGCAACTTGGGTACTTCTTGGAATTGAAGAAGGAGTTGCATCTCCTCTTCCAGAGGATGCTCCAGTCTGCATCTGTTTTGTCTGGGACCACGTGGTCTTAGTAGTGGGCTGTTCTATAATGACCAATATAGTCTTCTTTTTCTTCCCTGCAGCCTTAGGAGAAGAAGGGAGATCACTAGGATGTGAAGGAGCTGATGACTCTCCAGTCTTTCTTTTCATCTCAAGTCCCTTTGCTGGGGACTTCTCCTTCCGTATCTTCAGTGATACATCTAGTGGACCATTAACTTCATCACAGAAGCCTACGAGAGAGGCTTCCAGAGGTTCGTCAACGGGTTCGTGATTCTCTTCATCTCTGAAGGATTGTGTAGTACGAACTCCAGCTCTAGAATGTCTATTACTGGCATAACTGTCAGCTAGATGGAAGCTTTCGGTAAAGGTGTTGGCTGAAGTATAAAAATTTGTGTATGTATATAACATACGCGAGCCTATCTGAGAGACTGGGGGCATCGAGAATGTGGCTTTAGTGCCTCTTGCATTGTAGTATCCCCAAGCCATGGCACCATCTATTAGGTAATCCTTAGCCTGTAAACAGGTGGTGGCATTACACATATGTAGTTGATCATAGACGAACAGTCGAGCAAATCGGCTAGGAAAGTACGGTTCCAGAAAATACTTGCCTTCAAACCAGTACACTAAATGTGATGGCCGGATTGTCTTCAGCCATATAAACTCAATCGAAGATAAATTCAGAGGTGCTACTTCTAGATTTATGAGTTGTAGAGGGAGATTCTCATACCCTGGAGGAGGAGGAACACATTGAAATCTCCATCCAGACCCTCGGTTCAAAGCTCTTCGGCATTTTGACAGTACATTTATATTCCATCGAGCATTGGAATAACGCCTGATAAGTCTTCTCCGATTGCACCCATATCGGGATCCATCAAGTCAGGGTAGTACAACAGCAACCACCCAAATAGATATGTGTACAGCATTTCGGTATGAGGGAAGTCGTCTCGAGAATTCTTATCGTATACCATGGTGTTAACGAAAGAACGCAAGCTTGCGTTCAAGCGACATGTAATCACCAAGAGAAGATCCATTTTGTAACTGAATACTAGACGCATTGCGGCGAATAGCACACCTCGATGCAATCGGTCGACGGTACTGGCTCCGGGTATCACAAACCGCCATAGCCATAAAGAGAGAAAACCCACCAGTTGGGCTTCTTGAGACATGGTTCTATAACCCTATCTAAAATAAATTTTGATTGGAGCACCAGCAATGAATGAGTGCCAATCTACATCCAAGATGTTATCATAATGCTTAGTTTTTTCTATCAATTTCTCTACATTGCTGCGGCTGAGCAGTTTGAAGAAACAAAGATCGCAAGCTTGACTCTCGACGATCTTTTCTTCATGAGCATGCCCCCAGAAACAAGTATGGCACCCATTTGGTAGTATAGCAAGTCCCTTTGGAAGCGCTCTTGCAATGAAGGGAACATATCATATAGTGGCATAGTAATTCTTCGAACACAGCCACCATCTTAGGGTTCTCTGCTGAGAGAGTATCCAACTCCTCGTTTGTTGGCACATATTCTTCATAGGGTTTTCACCCATTGTCAAATGTGAAAGATACTTCATTTTATGAAGTGTGAAGCCGATTTTCCCGTGAGGCGTCATGAAAGTACCGGTCCTCTCTTTATATCTTTCAACTAAAGCCAAAAACATGTGAGCATTCGGGCGAAAGCCGTGAGCAGTGGTCCAGATTGGATCATAGAGCTCTAATTCGAGAAGTTTACCTGTAAAATGATCCAAAACCCAAACCACTACAATGTAGCGCTTCATGTCAGGGTTCAATAAACCTGTCAAGCACATGGTTTGGTCTGGGTATCTTTCTTCAGCCTTCGCAAACATGTTCGCAAAGATAGGTACTATGACGGGAAGCAGCATTGATGAATCTTCAGGAGGTATACAGCTTGGTTTCAAACCTCTCAGATAGGAGCTGTATCTTTTCGAAGTGCTGTAGAACAAATCCTTATTCTACGGACCCAATCTGTAGCATATTCTTCCGACTCTGGCCTGTTGAATCGAAGTCGGTTCCTATGCCATACGTCGGGGATAACTAGAAAATGCATATCGGGACAAGGATAAGTGTCTCGACATTTCTGTGAAGTACATGATTCTGTCCCCACATTGATAAAATTTGTCTTCTCTCTTTGCTTTGGGTTGGGACGTCTTCTTGATCGCCTTTCCAAACAAGAAAGCTGGTTTCTTATGAACACATTATCCAGACTTTCCAAAGGCTCATCGTTCATCAAGCATAATAAAGTGAGATTCTCTTGAGCTGCGAGCATAGCTCTTTGGGACTCAGGAAGATCATTTTGAGGGTATTATACGTGGGATAAGTCTTCTCGATATTCTGACACATTGAAGGCCGAAGCATATCTTTCAGCATTAGGGTCTTCTCTGAGATCAACTATAAAAAAGAAGAGAATAAAAGATTAATTATGAAGCCTATATAATAGTATCTAAATTTTAAACAGGTTGCGCGAAGTCACAAGTTACGCGAAATCACAGGTTGCACGAGCATCTAATGTAATTTAG
Organism: Iris pallida; assembly: GCA_029216955.1. Lineage (NCBI taxonomy): Eukaryota > Viridiplantae > Streptophyta > Magnoliopsida > Asparagales > Iridaceae > Iris > Iris pallida. Next base: position 8,143,798 of record JANAVB010004797.1, on the reverse strand, counting down.
GTTGCGCATGATTCTATGTTGCGCAAGTCTACAAAGTGTGCTTAGTGTCAGCTCATGATTAATATGAATTTAAGATCTACATTGCGCAAGTTATCAAGTTGCGCCTAGTACAAACTTGAAATATTCATGTTTGAAGGGTGCATTCGTGCAAGTTAGAAGACACAAATTCGAAACATGCGCAACACAGTTCGTAAAAACAAACAGTATAATTTTGACGTAGCCAACATTCTCAAAAGAGGAGGCACGAGTAAATAGAGTGCGCGCCTACACTCTAAAAAGAGGTGTCGCACGTTACAAAATGTGTAAATTAATCAAAAAACTCTAAAAAGAGATGATTGACTCTAGATTTGTTTGTTCACTGGCGCCTAAGCGATGGTCAATTTGTTCTATGAACCTTCGAGAGGTGGGTTGGCTTGTTTAGCTCTCGATGATGGAGGCGCGTAACGAGGTACCCTCGGTGGTGATGCGCGTGATGAAGGCCCAACAATGGCTTTTTCCTTGTCGGCAGCGGACTTCCTTGGTGCTATTTGATGATCATCGGAGGAGCTTCGGAAGTTTGAAAGAAGAAGATGAAGGATTTGAGGAAAATAACTTTCAGTAAAAAGTTAAAAATCCTCTTTCAATAGCTATTTATAGCCAAAAGGGTATTCTGAAACTGTTGCCCAACTTGCGCTAAAAAGTAGAATTTGTTAAACATTGACTGGCGCAACTCGTGTCAAATTTTCTAATTCAAAGTATTTCAAATTTTAAAATCTTTCAAAACTTTGAAAACTTTGAAGGGGGTCTTGCAGGAGTCGAAAAACCAATGGCGCCCCTCTCGACAAAGCTCCAGCATCAAGTAGCACCAGATCATTAAGTTGTGCCAGTCTCAGGTTGCGCCTATGCCATCTCAGGTTGCACCTAAGCCAGGGTGCGCGAGCTCCACGTGGCAAGCATCGTCGAGAAGCTGTAACGGCTACCATCATTACTGACAGCTCTGACAGCTCATCAGTCAAAGAAAATCCATTCGACTCCTGCGTAACACGGCGCTTGAGAAGATTTTGTCAGCAGGCAATTAACGCTGATAGCTAGCTTGCGCAAGTTATCAAGAAGCACGAGAATCAATTGTTATTACATAAAAGACCCAGTCAAATGTGCCAAAAATCTAGTTGTATGTGCGTGCCACCTAGAGTGTTGGCACCACCTGATCAACTTTTATTCAGAAGCAGGATGATGTGGCGCGTATGCCACTAATCTCAAAGAACGTGTCCACTATACTGTCCACGACCATGCGCATCTCACTCAAACGATGCCATGCGTCCCCAGCAGTTCAACTAACCATTCGCACAACTGGATAGAAGGCGCGCAACCTGAAGTACGCGTAACTTAGAAAACAATTATTTCAAAACTCTATAAATAGAGTTTCAAATTAGTTCTAAAGCATCACTAATGATCATAATCTACTGACAAAGTGTTGCTGTATTCTCCAGAGGCTCGTGTCTTCGATATCACATCGTCCAAGGGATAAAGTGATCGTCTTCTGATCAGATTCCTACAGTTGTACTTTTCCATAAATTAATTCTAATCTTGTACTCTTTTTTTAGTTTGTAATCAAACTTTTATTTTTACAAACACCTGCTAGCTGAGGTTAGAAGTACTGATAATTCTAGTAAGGTAGGTAAGCTTTCTTCTATTAAGTTGCAGTTACACGAGATCACAAAACTATCCGAAAAGAAAGACAAGACCATTACCAAATTAGAGGAAGACCTACTCAAAGAGAAGAAAAGTCTTCAGCAAGCACTAATCAGGAATGATGCACTTACTGCTGATTATACTGCACTATATGACACTTCCAAAAAGTTGATAATTAGGTTAGGAAAACACCCTGAGGCTACTATTTCCTACCCTAACACGTGCCACTTACCGAAACACCGAAACACTATCAAACCCAACACCGTCAGACCAAACCCAATCAAACCTTTGTCCAAGAAGACCAATAGGCATGCATTTTATTATCAATATTCTAATAGAAAACCAAGACCTACCAATCATGCACAACACACTGCATCTAATACTCAAAAATGCTAGATGTTACTATTGTGGCACCATTGGCCATATATCTCCTGTATGTAGAGTGAGAAAGCTTGTTGATTTAAAGATATATGTATGGATACCGAAGACTAATATTTCAGGACCATACAAGAAATGGGTACCAAAAGTTTCATCTGCAAATTCTTTTATAGGTGAAACACCCAACGCATGCTAGAAGCAAGTGGATCCTCGACATCTATTATTTACAGCACATGACCAGTGATGCTTTATTATTCGCAATACTATCGAAGAAGAAAGAAGGATATATCTCCTTCGATAATAATCTTAAAGGGTATATAGTAGGTATCGATAATATTGATAAGGCTCCCTATCATGTGATTAAAGATGTATATCTAGTAACCGAGTTAAAACATAACATATTCAGCATAAGCCATTTAGCTGACCATGGTTATGGTATTAACTTTGTCAAAGACAAATGTACTATAGTTGATAGCTCAACTGGTAGTACTATCTTTGAAGGTGTTAGGGAAGATAATATATATATATTTTATCTATTGGAAGAGACTAACAAAGCTGATAGATGCTTAATCGCCAAGAATGATAAGAGTCAACTATGGCATATGAGACTCGGTCATTTAAACATGGACACAATTTCAAGACTATCCAAAAAGAAGTTGGTACGAGGCTTATCGGACATCACTTTCAAGAAGGATACAGTATGTAGTGAATACAAAAAGAATAAAGATACCCGATCCACTTTTAAGTCCAAGAATGCTGTAAGTAGCACTATACCTCTACAATTACTGCATATGGATTTATTTGGGCCTAGTAGAATTACAAGTCTAGGTGGTAAGTTATATGATTTTGTAATAGTAGATGATTTCTCTAGATACGCGTGGTTATATTTTCTTGCATGCAAAAATGATGCATTGTCTGAATTCGTCTCCTTTTGCAAGAAAGTTTAGAATGAAAAAGGATTCATGATCACTCGTATTTGAAGTGATCATGACAGCAATTTGTGAATGCAGAGTTTGAGCAATTTTGTGACACACATGGTTATCTGCATGAGTTTTCCTTTCCTAGGACTCCGTAACAAAATGGAGTTGTGGAACGTAGGAACAAGACTCTATCTAAAATGGCTAGAGTTATGTTAAACCAGTTTAGTCTACCTAAAAACTTTTGGGCTGAAGCTGTCAATACAGTTTGTTATGTCCTCAATAGAGTTCTAATTCTACCTAAATCAAAGAAGACTCCCTATGAGTTATGGTTTGATAGAACGCCATCTGTTTCTTATTTCAAAATCTTTGGTTGTAAATGCTTTATTCTTGATACTAAAGATAATTTGGGAAAATTTGACGAAAAGGTCGATGAAGGTATATTTCTAGGTTATGCAGCCAAAAGCAGAGGGTTCCGAGTCTTCAATAAAAGAACCATGATCATCGAAAAGTCAATAAATGTTACCTTTGACGAACTAAATCAACAGACAATCGATGATGATGATGAAGACATCAGTATACCAGGTACAATACCTGCAGAACCTTCAGGCACAACACCAGCTGATCCTCCAGGCAGATCACGTACAAAACCAGAAGACGAAACCAGCTACCTTGAAAGTTTGCCAAAAAGAATAAAGTTTTTGGCTGACCATTCCAAGGACTTGATAATAGATGAGATTACTAGGGGTATAAGTACTCGTTCCTCAAGTAAAGATATAGTTTTTTGTGTTGCATTTATTTCACAACTAGAACATAAAACTATTGAAGAAGCATGTAGCAATAATTTTTGGTTAGATGCTATGCAAGAGGAATTAAACCAATTTGAACGGAATCAAGTTTGAAAACTTGTTCCAAGCCCATTGACCATCCGGTCATTGGCACCCGCTGGCTATTCCAAAATAAACTTAATGAGAATGGTTTAGTTACTCATAATAAGGCTCGACTCGTAGCTCAATGATACAACCAAGAGGAAGGTATCGACTACGATGAGACCTATGCCCCAGTTATGAGATTAGAATCTATTCGCATGTTATGTACATTTGCATGTTTTTATAATTTTAAGCTTTTTCAAATGGACATTAAAGTGCTTTTCTTAACGGTTTTATTAAAGAAGAAGTTTATGTAGCTCAACCTCCATGTTTTACTGATTTCAAAAATTCTAATTATGTTTTCAAGTTAAAGAAAGCCTTATACAGTTTGAAACAAGCCCCTCGTGCTTGGTATGATCGTTTAAGATCTTTTCTACTTGATAACGATTTTACAAAAGGCAAGGTTGACACTACACTTTTTATAAAATCTTTTAAAGGAAATCTTCTTTTAATTCAGATTTATGTTGACAATATTATCTTTGGATCTACTGATGAATCTCTTAATCAAGAATTTTTAAAGTGTATGCAGAATGAGTTTGAGATGAGCATGATGGGAGAACTCAAATTCTTCCTTTGACTGCAAATCAAACAAACTAACAATGGAACGTTCATAAATCAAGCTAAGTACACAAAAGACTTACTAAAGAAGTTTGACCTGGAAACCGTCAAACCTCTTGGCACTCCGATGGCAACTTCAACCAAGCTTGATACTGATGAACAAGGCAAACCAGTCGACATACGTAAGTATCGAGAAATGATTGGTAGTCCACTTTATTTAACTGCTAGTCGCCATGATATAATGTTTAGTATTTGCTTGTGTGCACGTTTTCAAGCTAACCCTAAGGAATCACACTTGTGCGCGGTTAAGCGTATCTTTTGATACCTTAAAGATACTTCTTCTGTCGGCTTATGGTATCCCTAAACCATGTCCTTTGACCTAACCAATTACTTGGATGCTGATTTTGCCAGATACAAAGTAGATAGAAAAAGTTCTAGCGGTACGTGTCATTTCCTAGGTAAGGCTCTAGTCTCTTGGTCTAGCAAGAAGCAAAATTATGTCACATTATCAACTACTGAGGCTAAGTATATCATCGCAGGACATTGTTGTGCACAAATTTTATGGATGAAGCAAACCTTAGAAGACTTTGGTTTACAGTATTCACACATACCCATTTTTTGTGACAACACTAGTACTATTAATTTGACTAAGAATCCTGTATGTCACTTCCGCACTAAGCATATTGAGATTCGGCTTCATTTCTTAGAGATCATCAAACAAATAGAGATATAGACCTTGTATATGTAGACACAGAGAACAAACTGGCTGATATCTTTACAAAACTATTAACGGAAGATCGCTTCAATTATTTATGTCAAGAATTAGGAATTTTAGATATCAATAATATTAATTACTTTTCTTTTATTGATTATTTTTCAATATGCAAAAATTGTGTTTCGGTACAAGCCTATAAAGGGTCTGTCTGTCACCATGGCTATGGTTAAAGCGAAATGGTATCTAAGCGTTCCTCGGTGAACCTCCGTTAGCTGGGACAGTAAATCCCTACAGCTAATCTGAGACAGTTGCTGCTTAACGAAATTTAATTTGTAAAATTATATTAATTATATTAATTAAAATTTAAAATAACTAAACTTGGAATTAAATAATTGAAAATTATTGATGAATATAAAGTGGCACTATATTTATTTCTGTTCAAAAATACCTCAACAGAACCCCAGGCGAACTCTGACCGAATTCGGCCCAAGTTTTGTTGGTATCGGGTATTTTAAGTTAGAACCTAGTGGCCCCCTTCCTATTCATCTCCTCTAAATCCTCAAGAACACAGCAGCAGCCGTGACCCGAGCTCCAAAACTCTAGTTTTCTCCAATCTATTGCTCTCTATTCCATTGTAGATTTCACTCCAAACTTTAGATTCGTGCAGAGTTTCTTGTTCTCTTCAACATACTCGAATCTCAGAAGGTATAACCTCCTCCTTCTCCTTCTTTTAATTTCATAAATTTTTATATTGTTCATAGAAATAATGCCTAAACACTTCAACCCCTTCAAGAGGAAGAAGACGACGGCTAATGATGCCTCGTCTTCGGATCCAATCCATAAATCCCTCTTTTCACCCGTCCAAACGGATGATGGGACATTTAATGGGCTTTTCTTCCAAACCCATGATCAATTGCTTTTATGGTATAAAAATTTCTCGATTCGCAACATATGTCCCGGCGCTCCGATTGAATGGACCGTCTTTCCTGACCACTGCACTTACTTTGAAGCATTAGGATTGCATAATCTTGTTACTCATTAATATCTAAATGCATCTAATGCTATCCGTTTATTCTATTGCAATCTCACTCTTAACACTTTCACTGTTAAAAGTCGTCTCGCCGAAACCGAAATTCATTTCAATGATGTCGACTTAGGGAAAATCCTTGATATTCCAAATGACGGTGCACCGCTAGAAAATATCACAAAATTAGAATTTCCCGTAGGCACGACCTTAAACAGCTTCAAGAACGAACTTTGATCCCTTAATCGAGTTCATTCTGGTATGTTCAAAGTTGCAAATTTGAACTTATTTTTCTTTAAATTGCATCGCATCGTCTACTCCACTCTTTTGCCCAAATCTACTTCAAAGAATGATATGAGTACCCTTAAGATGTCTGTCATTTATCATATTCATAAGGGTATTCCTTTTTCTATCCCCAAGACTATCATTCAGATAATGGGTCGTTGTCACGAAAGGAACAAAATCCTTGCTTACACGATGATCCTCCCAATCATCTTTCAGCATTTTCAGATTGATCTATCCACTTGTGCTCGTGACTTCGAGCCCAAGTATCTTCAGCTTTCTCGTCACAGTATAACTATTCCTCCTGCTCCTCCTACTACTCCTGCTCTACCTCCACAGGACTACCCTATGTCTTATGAGGGTATTCACCAATATCTTTCTGATTTACGAGCATTTATTACTGACACATCAAGGGAATACGAGTTCCGAAATGCTAGTCGATTTCAGGCTCTCGTAAACTCCTTTACGGATCTGCGATTTGCTCAGACTAGTCATTCTGCCAGTTCTCTTCTCTGAGATCCAGCTGTATCGGGCTACTGCTTTGAGGATGAGGTGGTTTGTCACTTCTTTGAGCCCGATAACGCTTATGACTGGTACCGAGGTTCTGGTGCTACTCCACACCCTTCTCGAGCTGGTACTTCGGGAGATGGTCTATCTGGACATGGTGGCGCTACTGGCACTGATAATGATGATTTTGAGGATTTTTGAACTAGATGTTATGTATTTTGTCTAGATATTATCTAGTTAGACTTTATTTTGTCTATGTATGCTTGGAAATGCTCCAACATTCCAAGATAGTACTCTCTTTATTTTTATCATTGAGACTTTTTTATTGTTGAGTTGATGTATTTGGAACATCTAATTATTTTTATTCTTCTATTTAGTATGCATTTTAGTATGTATCGTACTATTCTCTCTTATCTTGTGTATGCATTTTTTTTTAGCGTAGCACTATTTCTTTCAGTTTATGCATCTTACATTAAAACTGCTTGTGAAATACATATTATTTTGTCTATTTTTTGTATTTTTTCAATGTTTGTTTCTTATGCATGAATTACGGGGGAGCTTCTCTCTTTGAAATTATTTTGCTAAGTGACAATGGGGAAGAAATAGGATCTAACACTCTTTTGCAGGATACAGAAATTTTTTTGAGAATACAGTACCGTACAAGCTTTACAAATTTTGATTTTTTTAAATCAAAAGATCGAGATGTTATATCGGTCAAGGTTTGTCAATTATCAAAATGGGGAGATTTTTGGCCCATTGGTCATGGTCGAACCTGATTTTAATAATTGATCTAACCATGTGCCGATATAAGGGCTACTTGGACGATTGCTGAGAACTGCTACCATTCCGTTCAAGACTGAAGTCGTTTTGCCACTTGAGTCTGTATTTCATATTTAATGTAGTTTTCATATTTATTGAGTATAGGAATACAATATACACCGAGTCGTACTGGCAAATAGGCTAATCCAAAATATTTATAAAATATCCTTTGTTTTGAAAATAGCCCATTTTACAAATAGCTCCCATCTGCTTAAACTTTTCAAACACCCAAAATCTAATTTCCAAAAATTCCCAAAAATCATACTTTGGACCCCAGGGGAATTCGGCCCGAGTTCGGTCCGAATTATGCCCGAATTCGTTTGGTGTCGTTTGATTTTTGAACTTGGTCATCCCGCAGTTACGGATGCAATGGCTATTTGTCGAGATTCTCTTATAGAATTATATCTGAATTCTGCCTGAATACTTTCTTTGTAAAACCTATAAATAGAGAAGAATTTTTTTCATTTCAACACACCTCTCTTCTCTTCTCTTTAAGCCGACTACGGTATTCCAAAGTGCTCTAAGCTCTCATTTTCAAATCCCAAGCCAGTTATAATCCTCTAGTCAATTTACTAGTATGGTACGGTCTAGAATTTTCAGAGTGATTGTAATCAGAGGCTTGATTGAAGAAAGATACTTCACAATTGAAGTTGGTTGAGTACTTCGGATCAAAGCTCATATTGTAGAAGTTGCAAGAACTTTGGAGAAAAACTTGCAAGCTAGAGTTCTTTCGATTGGAATAGTCTTCACAAAAGGAAAACCAGTATACATCATCGTGTTTGCGTTTGCTTTCTGATATCTTCTTTTCATTTACATACTTGTGATATAATATCTGTGATCTTGTTGATAACATTTTTAATTAGCTAAATTTTTACTGCCTACTCTATTCACCCCCCGCTAGAGTATTGTGCTTTACAATTTGTTCCTATAACTTAGTATTGGTTTAGGCGAGTGTGCCTCATCAGTACGCAAGAGGTTTAATACTGATCCCTAACTAGTTTACTTACAGGTTCAGGGAATGGCTTCCTCGTAGAGGAGCTTCGCTTGGATGCGCTAAGGCATGAAGTTACTTAGCATTTCGAGACATGCACCGTATTGGACCTTGGCGTGCAACATGAAGAGGTTCGGTCGATGGTCTTGGATGTGCTATAGAAGACATGATGTATGGAACGACAAAATCCTTTATGAGCTAGTGTCATGTCTAGAACCAGAATACTGGCAAGGACGGACCAGGCCAGTTATGTATATCAAAGTACTCTAGTACTCTAAAATAACGTATAAGCTGTAAAGATTGGGGTTACTACTACAAGCTAACAGTCAATCTTAGGTTAAATGATTCCTAGATATCTCAATCATAGGTAAGAAAGTAAAGTACAAAAATATGATCATCAGGCATATAAGACAGTAAAGTGTCCCAAACTATTATATATAGATGATCATGAAGCTAGTAATACAAAATGAGGAACTAGCATGGGTGTAAGCCATACATGATCAAATCTAGCTGCAGTTTAGGAAATATATAAATCATGTCTAAGCCCGTAGGCCAAAATTCAAGTCCAAAACACGAGCTAAACACGTGCTCGGTGGCTAAACGCCGCAAAAGACTATATAGAAAAGAGTAGGTAAGAGAAAGAACACCCACTCAGGCACCCTAGTGCTCCGGGTGGTCAACATCGAGTGGAAGGTCCGGAAGATACTCGGGCTCCTCAACTAAATCTGGCCAAACAAAACCAGTGGAGTTAGACACCCAATAGCAAGTACCATAAAGGATGCCAAATTATGAACTAAAACCAGCATACATATATAACAACACTAAAGTAAAGTAGTAAAACGAGACAAAAATAGTGTAATGGTACCAAAGTGTATATGAAAGAAAATTGGAAAGATGTAAGGGAAAATAACATATGAGCATGTAATGAAGCTACACATGTAAGACAAGTAGTGAAATCAGGCATGTAAGCATGTAGTGAAGCTGGGCATATAGTAGGAATAATAGCATGTATAGGAATAACAAGAATCAAAGTACTAAAATAAAATAAACTGGAGCAAGACTAGACTAAACAAGACAGGAATGGACTCCATCTATCATTCATGGACAAGAAATGAGCAAGGCTTGATACATTAGCTAACTAGGGTTATCACAATCCTAATTACTAACATACAAAATTTGAGAAATCTAATCTGACTGCCCGCCCTATAGACTACCCAACTTATCCAGGCCGATGTAATCCCCCTAAATTACTTTTATAAATTCTATTTTAAAGTTACAGTATTTTTCTAAAAATATTAAATAGTAAATAAATTTTTGTATTTTTATTTTTATTTTAAAGGAGTAATTTCAAGGGATTTAATTATATACACACATACACAAAATATATATAGGTGATACATGCTATTATACTAGTAATTTTCACTTTAGAACCACCATAGCATGTAATATATATATATATATATATATATATATATATATATATATATATATATATTTTGAAAAAAGGAACTTTATTGAATGAAAGGCGCAAAAGGCCGACACCTATACAAGTAAGCGCGCCTCGCGCGAAGAGCGACCCAAAACAAAGAAAGATACACGAAGTGTTGCCCACAAAACGGTAACTGGACCGAGCATCTGAAGGTTAGGCGGTAAGAGAGGAGCCCCAGAAAAGATCGCCCTTGCCCCTGTCAGTATCCCATGGCATCCCAAAACTGATTCGAGGTGTGAGTGCAACGTCTCTTTCTTTTGAATATTTGCCGAATCACCTCACTGTATAATTGAGGAGGCGGTAATTGACGGCCCTCGTATCTGTATTTGTTTCTGTTTTTCCATAAAACCCAAAATGCGGCGGCAACGACGATCTGATGCCCGTGAGACGCGTTCCAGTTGGCCAGCAGATCGTTGATGCCCCCGGATGTGGGGACCATTTTGCACCTATAGAGAAGTTGCGACCAAATGAGGGAGGCTGAATCTCCAGCAAGAAGAACATGATCGGCAGATTCAGGTTGGTGGTCAATACAGCAGTTGCAACTAGACGCCAGACTGAAGCCGAATGCCTTGACGGCATCGTCCGTAGGAAGTTTCCGACGCACGGCACGCCAAAGGAGAATGGACCATTTCACTGGAATACACGAGTGCCAAAACTTGGCGGAAGGGGAGGTCGTTGCTTGGGTGTCTCTGATGATGGCTCTAGCCGAAGCAAGGGTGAAGGCGCCACCCAGGTTGGGGGACCATCTGAGCACGTCCGGACCATCTGAGCACGTCCGGAACATCCATGATCGATAAATGAGAAGCACCCAGGGTTGCCAAGGTCGCCGGGCTAAACCACTCTCGAACTCTATCCCAATTCCACCTAGATGCGTCCTCATCCCATAAGTCTCGGATCTCGCACAACGGCTAAGTAATAGCGTTGGGCCTGAGGATCTCGTCCCCCAACCAACGTTCTTTACATGCCATCGTATGGCCATTGCCTAGTGTCAAATGCAAGTACGGTTCCGCAAGGCTACGGCCGCGGATGATGCGCCGCCACGATGCAGAGGATCTGTTGTTGGCAGACGCGTCGGATAAGTGACAGAATATGGAGTATCTCGCTCTCATGAACCTGGTCCAGATCGAGTTTTCGGAGCAAATTTTCCACCACAATTTTGTCGAGTGCGCGTTGACAATGTGGGCGAGTCTGCAGAAACCCAGCCCCCCCTCATCAGTAGGTTTGGCCATGGTAGCCCAACTAGCCCAGTGATACTTGTTCCTTCCCTCGAGATGACCCCAAAAGAAATTTGCAAGGATGGATTCAATAGAAAGGAGCACTTTGATGGGGGGCTCACACCGCAAGTGTGTATATGGGGATGGAGGATAGTACGTGCTTAATAAGAATTAACTTCCCTCCGGGGGAAAGGGTGGCGTTGTGCCAGCCCGCAATTTTCTGGCGAATCTTGCCCACCAAGTGGTCGAAAATGCCTGAGTTCGCTCTGCCGTACACCAACGGGCAGCCTAAGTAAAGGAAAGGGGGGTAAGCTGTGGAGAAGGAGGTCATGGTGGACAGCACTGCAGAGTGAGTTCTATCCGCTTTGTGATGAGTGTATATCACGCTCTTGCTGTCATTGATTTTCTGACCAGAGCATCGGGTGTAGTTAGCAAGAGTTCTAATAACCACCTCAATGGCTCCAATAGCGCCAACGGAGAAAATGAGGATGTCGTCCGCGTACGCAAGATGAGTTATGAGAGGGCAGCCGGTCGTTGTGTGGAAGTGCTGGAATCTCGGAGATCGCGGCATAGTTTTGAGGTTTCTGCTCAGGGCCTCGGCCGTGATGATGAAAATGGTGGATGAGAGGGGGTCTCCCTGTCGGACTCCGCGAGTAGCTTTGAAGAAACCCTGAGGTTGACCGTTGATGACGGTGGAAAACCAGGAGTTGTTGATGGATCTGAAAATGATGTCAATAACAGGTTCCGAGAAACCAAAGGCTCTGAACACCCAGATCATGAACTGCCAGTCAAGACGGTCGTATGCTTTTTCCATGTCCAATTTGATGGCGACGTTCCCCCCTGGACGGAAATTTCAAGCAGGTGATCATTTCTTGAGCCAGGAGGATATTATCGGTGATATTACGACCTTTGACGAAGCCGTTTTGCTCTTCGGAGATGATTCTGGGGAGAAGGTCTGACATTCTGGAGGCGATGATTTTAGAAATAATTTTGTTGGTGAAAGTGCAGAGGCTGATAGGTCTGAAGTCTTTAAAGGACTCCGGGTTGTCTTTCTTGGGAATGAGGATGATGTGGGCGGAGGATATAGATTTCGGATACATGGCTCCTTGAAAAAATACGGTTGTGGCCTCCCAGAGGTCGGACCGAATGATGTCCCAGCATGTTCGAAAAAATATCCCGTTGAACCCATCCGGACCCGGAGCACTGTTAGCATTAATGGACCACACAGCGGTCTTAATCTCGTCGACGGAGGGGGGAGCGCGGAGGCTCTCGTTATCTCTGTCGCAAATCAGGGAGGGGATCTCGGACAGGAATCCGACATCTTTAACCACTGCCTCTTTAGCAAACATGTTTGAGAAATAATTCGTGGCTGCCGTCTGAATGTTCTCTTGATCGTTCAGAAGTTGGCCATTGTCATCGCGGATGCGATGGATTTTAAGAGAGCTTCTGCGTCCTTTTACGCATTTGTGAAAGAAGCCAGAGTTCTTGTCCCCTTCCATGTCCCAGGTTAGTCTAGCCTTTTGTCTCCAGAATTCGGTTTCAACCCTGATTCTAGATTTAAGGATCGCCTTGGCGAGGTTGAGAGAGGCTCGATTTTCCTGGGAATTGACGACGGCGAAATCAATCTCCGCACGGGTGACATCGTCTTCAGCATCTTTGATGGCTTGAAAAATGTCTCCGAAAGCAAATTTGCTCCAGACCGTAAGGGCTTTTCTAGTAGCTTTGAGTTTGGTAGCAATTCTGACCAGAGGATCCGGGTGAGTGACAGAGGCCCAAGCCTCTTCCACTATGTGCTTGAACTGGGGATGGTGGCGCCAGAAGTCGAGGAAGCGGAAGGATTTATTGATGAGGTTCTGTGTGTTGCTAATCTCGAGAAAGAGGGGGGAGTGGTCTGATTCGGTTGAGTTCAGGTGCGACAAATTACTGATCAATCCCAGATCCGACCAACAGTCATTCACTATGGCGCGATCAAGGCGGGAATACTGCCTACGCGATCCATCTTGCATGTTGTACCAAGTGAACTGGTTGCCGTGGAAGGGGATAGCGGAAAGATGTGCGGTTAAGGCGAAGTTATTGAAGTCCTCCATGGCCGAATGAGGGGGGTCACGGCCACCGAATTTTTCCTCTCTGTAAGATACAGTGTTGAAGTCTCCTATGCAAAGCCACGGCAAATCGTCGTGCGGAAGGGAGGGACCCGACAGAAGCTCCCAAAGAAGGAAGTTATTTTATATATATATATATATATATATACACACACACACACACACACACACACACACACACACACACACACACACACACACATATATATATATATATACACACACACACATATATATACACACACATATATACACACACACATATATATATATATATATATATATATATATATATATATATATATATATATATATATATATATATATATATATATATATATATATATATACATACACACATACACACACACACACACACACACACACACACACACACATATATATATATATATATATATATATATATATATATATATATATATATATATATATATATAAGATTAAAGAGATGAACTCCTCGGCCGGCCTCTCCAGTGGAGCTCCTCGGCCACCCTCGCAGCGTGCGGTTGGCAGGCTTGGACGGCCGGCCTCCTCGGCCCGGCCCCAGGCCTCCCCCTACATTGGCCTCTTCGACTCCCGTCGGGCCCCTTTTCTTGGTCCGTCGGTCGCCTGGTCGCCTCCCCTGTGGGGGGGATTCCCCCTTGTCGGCTTTTTTTCTCGTCGTGGGGGTTCCCCTCTCTCCCTCCCTCAGTGCGCCCTCGACGTCGTTCCAGGCGCCCCCATACGCGGCGCAGAAAGGCCCCTCCGCCTGGATCGGCCTCGCCCGGCGAGCTTCCCTTCGTTCCGGTGCCCCCTCCCTCCGACGCTCCTCCCGTCGTCCAGTCGTCGACGGCGCCCCTCCCTCCGTCGTAGCCCCCTGCGCCCGACCCAGGCGCTGTAGGAGCGGCCTTTCCTTTCCTCATTGCCCCCGTCTCAGGGTCCCCGGAGGCTCCTCCCCCCTTCCTGCCTCGGTTCCTCCGTCAGAGTTCCTCCCGACGTCGGTGGCCTCCCAACCCCCCTCGTCCCTCCCCGCGGCGACGTTCTCCCCTCCGGCTCAGGCCACCCGCTCCCTGCGGTGGCCCAACTCGGCCTCGTCCTCCCTCAGCCACCCGGTTGAGTCCTCCGGCAGCCCTGGGCTGGCCCTCCTGCGCTATTCCTCTCCAGCGCCGGCTTCTTCCTTTTCAGCCTCCGCTCACCTTGGTCCCGCCCCCTCCCTGGCGTCGAAATCTCCCCTCGTGGGCCCTGGTGGCCGTGCGGTCGTGCTCGACCTCCCCCTCTTTGGCGTCGGGCGGGCGTCCGATGGTGTCTTCTCCTCATCGAGACGCTCTCCCCCAACTCTCCGGCCTTCGGTGCTCATCCCGCCTCTTGCCAGAAGGCCCCCTCCCTCGTCGCTGATCGGAGCTTCTCGGAGGTCGAGTCTCCCGCTCCCTCCCCCCGGTGTCCGCTCCGCCCCCTCCCCCCGACGTCCGCTCCGCCCCCTCTTCCTCCACCCTAGCCATTGGCTTCCTCCCCCCCTGCGGCCTTGCCGTCTTCCCTCCCTCCAGAGGTCGTCGCCCCGCCTCTTCCCCTCCCTCATCCGTCCCTCTCTTAGCCTCCGTCGCCGGAGCCCCCCGGATCCGGTCCCCGTGCTGGGGGGGCCCGAGGCTCCTCGAGCCGTACGCCCCTCCCCCTCGGGCAGAGAGCCCCTCCCTCGGGCTGCACGTTCGCATCGGGCTACGTGCCCCACTCCCCCCTCTCATCGGGCAGAGAGCCCGTTCAAACCCCCCCTCATTTTTGAATTTTTCAATTTTCAATTTTTTTGAAATTCGAATGTTTCAAATTCCGAGCCACTTACACTTTCGGGCTAAGCACCCGTTCCCCCTCCTATGGGTCTCCGACCAAACTTGCTTTTTTTATTTTGAAATTTCAAAATTTTTGTTTTGATATTTCAAAACCTAATAGTTCCATTTTTTTCATTTTCGACCTGTTCTACAGGGCCCCTTTTGTGTGTTTCGGCCTTGTAACCGTCTGTAAAGCTCTCTCTGAGCCTCCTTTATTTCAATAAAATGCCTGTTAAAATATATATATATATATACCATGTTTAAAAAATATCTATACCGAGTTTAAAAAAACATTAATAATAAATAACTACTGTACTGTTCCAGTAGGAACCGTACCAGCAATTTCTCGAGCGGGGGAGGGAGGATAGAAGAAAGGCCATACGTGATCGAGATCTCAATCGAATCTTCATCAAATTGTACCAAATCTTCACAAGATCCCTTCCTATCTTAATTCTCTACCAATTTGACCTCAAATCAATCCAAAACTCCTGAATAATCGAATCTAAAACCAATCAAAAATCGATATAAATGCTCAACCTTTATTCGATCAGTGAGATGGAGAAAGCCTAAAACTTTTTACAGCCGAATCCTCCTCGTATCCAAGCTTCGACTTTAGAGCAACCCCTAAGCCCCTACGAACACCCCCAACCGCCTGACCAGGCCGTGCCACCTTCGGAGCAACGCCGAGGTCACTTGGCCGAAATAGATAGCAGAGAACTCTGTTCTTAATTCACAGTCAGGTACCCGACTTCCCCTCTACTTTTCTATAATTCTATTCGATCAATTCTTGATCCATAATTCCTACATATAGACAACATAACCAACTACGCAACCCTTCAAGTGGATTTAATTGTAGCTGCCTAGATTTTCCTAAAAATTAATGTAAACATCAAAGAAATTCTGATGTAAACATGACAGAAATCGGTTCCTCGAGCCCTAATTGGAAGGTCGATTATTATCGACATGTTGACTGTTTTCAAAATCTAGTTTAACCCAGCCCTAGAAAACCTATAGGAGTTTGAAAACCCTTTTGTAGAATTACTTTTCGTCTACTAGATAGCAAGAAAATCCTTTACAAAGTTTAAAAAAATAGTTTTCGAAAACAAAGAATTTTAGAAATTTCTACTGATACGGCATACGCCCCGATAAATCGGGCGACGTGGTCGCAACCCATGAGCATCAAATGATGCGTATGGATATTGTCGACGTGTGGGATTCGATGGAACTCGATTTTGTTGTGCGTGTGTGACAAAATTGAGGTGTATCAGTCGAGATACCCCATATCGGCCTCTTTGCAAACTAGCCCATAACTTCGTGCACGTTCATCATCTTAAGAAGAAACTTGTGCCAATAGGATAGTATTATTTTATTGGTCCTATATGCCAAGTTTGGTCCGATTCTGAGAAGGTCGATCGGAATACTATTTTGGCGGGCCTACGACCCAATCCAGCGGGGCAAAATTATGCACGGCCCACCAGAATTCAACTTTGGACATACGATTAGGCTCGTATCATCAAACGAACCCGTAGACATATAGTTTGATGACGACTTTAGAGACCGTAGGTACTGGCACACTTTTTGGTGTAATGCGGATCCAATGGCAGATAACATTTTTGACCCAAAATTACGATTTTGCCCCTGTGTCCAGAATTTGACTTTTGGGCAAGCATTTTTAGACTTTTTTTTATACCAAATACGTTCATGATGTTTATTTCAGCAACCGAGGATGTTTGTGGCAGTTGGCTTTCCTTGCTGCATCAGACATTTATCAGCAGCTTAGGACACCAGGCGAGTACTGTTCATATTTTGTTTCCAATATTATTAATTACTATAATTGTAAGATTAGTGATACTATTTGATTCTTGACATAGTCAGTACACGGGTTAGTATCATATAGATTTTTATCATGATGCCATGTTTTATTTTATCTTATTTCATGATTTATTGTTATGACTAACCCATGAGTAGTAGTCGGGTAGAAAAGTACGTACTAAGTAGATATGTGATCAGCCCCTTACATCATACTTTATTTCATACAATGTAGACAATGTAGACCGTGCTTTATTTTATGTAATATAGACAGTATAGATCATGTTTTATTTCATGCAATGTAGACAGTGAGGATGTAAATCTTGTGTAGACCGTACGGTGTAATGGACCAGCCTGATCACATATTGAATATTATACTTTAAATCACATAGTTAGTTTTCTTGTTCCATGATTCACTTATCTTTATAGTTTGTGATTAACTGTTCCACCATATTTTTGTGTCATGTTTCAAAGTTATTTCTTTCGTCATATATGCCGTTTTCTACTCATGATTTTATAGTCGTTATCATATATTTGGAACTGCATGATTGGATTGTACTTGTTCCATTTCTGACTGGAAACCAACATTTTTCAGGTTAGCCGCGACTACACTTAACATTGGGGAGACACAGGTGTACTTACAGGCCAAAACCTAGAGATTAGTGAAGTAAATGTGTTGTAGACATTTTTAATATTTGTAAGAACATTATACTTTTTTTAAATGTAAAAATTATGAATATTGTAAGTTAATTTAGTTATTGTGAATGAGCAAAAAGTTATTAGTTTATGTGGTATTGAGCGTCATGGCCTTAACAGCGTTCTACCACCGACACTGCGGCGTAGGCTGGCTTGGACACGCACTCGTATCCCGAAAAGCGGGTACGGATCGTGACAAGTTTTTTTGGTAGCCCATGCAAGTCAGTTTTCGTAAACTGTACGAACTCGTTGTAGTACTCAAGTTAGTCGTACTATCACGAGCCTGCGAATAAGAAATGCTCACTCACAATTAGGATTGAATGGATTTAGGATAATGACTAGGACTAGGAGTCCCTTATTCAAATTGACCGTAGGTAATTTAGGTTCCTACGTTGTACCATGTGATTTAAGTAGACCCCTATTAGACAAAATTGAAGAATTTTCATAGATAGACTATGGTGTTCTGATATAATGGTACGATCTGAGGTGGTTAGACTAATCGCTTATAAACTAGGCCTTTCTACGATCATATCCCTAATCTTGATCATCTTCAAATTTTATTTTGCCCTCCTTAAATATCATCATCATATCCGATTTACTTATTCATTTTTTCTTTTTGCCAAACGGAACTATTTTTGAAATAATTTCTGATCCGATCACCCATATGTTAAGCTCGAATTAGTTTTGATAGGGATTATAATGTTTTCCTTATCTTTAGTCATTTCTTCCTAATAAATGTATTGTCTTTCAAAAATTGATACTTTTACCTAAAGGACGGATACTTACCTTTTTCTAATCATGATCCGCTAGTTAAATCTCTAAAAACCCCTTGAAATTCTTAAGGATATAGTTGAAATAATATTGATGACTTATGATGGCAAGACAGCAATGCACTGTTGCCAATTATCAGGGTTATGGAGACTGCGGGGTTCACTACACCCAGCAGCGCACTGGCAAGCTTAAAGTTAAAATTATTTCAAGTAAACGTAGGTTATCGAATGTTGTTAAAACTATGTCTTAGTTGTCCACTTTTGGTCTCAGTTATCCTTATATAAATATTGGATGGAGTTCATAAATTACTCAATGTCATATCATATTTGAGTCACAAAACCAAGGGTTTACTACAGTTAGGTGTACACTGACGGGGCATAAACTCTCGGTAAAATGAATTCAGACATGATTACAGTTTTTGGATATTATAGAGTTTAGAAAAAAGACATGTATGTCACATTGATTCAAAGCCAATACTAGTGGAACTTCTATAAGTTGGGTAGCATGCCTCCCAACCCAGCATCCCGTTGTCCTTATGACCTGTTAACAAGGTAATTGAATTATACTAATAGGTTTACCTAGAATATAGAGCTTAGAGGTCCCTAACCCATTGGTCGAACAAGGCCTTAGATAAGAAGACAGTAGGATAACTATCTAAGCATGAACACCGGATAAGGCTTAGATTCTTAAGGAACTTGAAGTACTTGTGCCTTCTTTCAATCATAAATCTCGCGTACATATATTTTGACTATCTTGACCAATACTGCTATTATAGCCTAGTTGTAGAAGCATGGAAAAAGATAAGAGAAGCCCATGCGGCTCCAAACAGAAGGAGCCTTATGCGGCTCAGGAACCCTTCAGAATTTTATGCGGCTCGAAACTCCCCAACAGCTCCATGCGGCTCAGGCAAAGACACATGGCCATACGCTGTCCGCTTCTACAGCTGGCCATAAAGCAGTCTCCCAATTAATTGCTCTGATGACAGCTCTGACACAATGAATGACAGCTCTGACGCAATGAATGACAGCTCTGCCATAAAGCCGAAATAATGATGGCGTGCCCCTTGGGAAAAGAAAAAAATCTTCTATAACTGACAGGATCCGTCAAGTCCCAAGCACCCCTATGCGGCTGCATCCTTCATGCGGCTGCATCTTTCATGCGGCTGTCCTCTTCATGCGGCTGCATTCTTCATGTGGCTGTCCTCTTAATGCGGCTATCCTCTTTATGCGGCTGTCCTCTTCATGCGGCTGTATCCGTCATGCGGCTGCCCACTTCATACGGCTGCGTCCTTCATGCGGCTGCTTCTTTCATGCGGCTGCCCACTTCATGCGGCCGTGCCCTTCATGCGGCTGCCCCATTCATGCGGCTGCTTGCTTCATGCGGCTGCCTCCTTCATGTGGTCGCCTCCTTCACGAAGCAGCTGCCTCCATGCGGCGGTTACCTTCATGCGGCTAGGACTTGGGAGTCACCCGTATGCGGTTCACTTACACCATACTCATACAGCTCTGCCAGATGCCCCGCTCATGACGGTTGAGACACGTGGCGATCCTCATGACAAGTTGAGACACATGGCTATCTTATCCCCTCGGAGTTATGGCTGCTCGTAAATCCTGACAACCAGATTTAGTGCAATCACTATTATTACTCAAATCAAATCATATTTATTATGATTAAGTAAGTGGGACACGTGACGGAAGATCTGAGCTTGTCATAACAGATTATGAGGATTCATTGCAATCAGCATTAACTGCCCATACAGATTTGACGTAATCAAGAATCAATTGCTCAGATGTAATACAATCAAGATTAATGGCCCAGATGATTGGCCGTCGACTTTTCAAGGAGGGAATCATTGCAAACCCTAATTATCACACCCCACTTCTATAAATAGCAAGGTACCATTCCCTTGTAGAAAGATGGGATCCAAAGAAACAAAGAAAAAGAATATAGCAAGGTGCCATTCCCTTGCAAAAGAGATCCTCTCCACCCGGCTGGACACATAGAGAAACAAAAAGGCGCGCACAGAAGAGTCTTCCCATCCAGAGAGTATTTCTTCATCAGAGCCAAGGCTACGTCTGATCGTCCAAGGAGTAAGGCAGAGCGGCCGTCGCTTTCCCGAGCCTCTACCGTCACCCCCCAGAATCAAAACTAAACAATCATACTTAGACTGCTGTACCTAGGTTTTTGTCCCTAGGCTTTCTTTGTACGAGCGAGTTTGTGTTGAAGTAAAAGTCCAGTCCTCCCATATAAATTGTTCTGATCTTTTATAATCAATGGTAAACACGATGGCGACTCTGCTGGCGACTAACTTCTCTACGGCTGAGGAGTTGGTGATGCAATCAGACGTAGCCAAACTTGGCTCTACTCAACAAATATTGGTCGCCCGGTTCGACCAGCAGGCATTTGAAGAAGTGCTCTCCGACGGGAGCGCTGGCCCGGTCCATCAGCGAGCCCGTACGAAGAAGGCCGCATGAAGTGGAGACCCAAATCATTTGCTCCTTCCCAAGCTCTCGAAGAAGTACTCTCTATTGCCCGAGACAGCAGAGAAGTCTCGCGTACGGCCCCACTTCAGACCACAGAGGACTCTACTGTCCCCAAGTTCGGCTGAAGAAAATACTATGATGTTGAATTTATAGGGGCAAAGAGAAACTCTGTGCAATCCAAGCCGCATAAGGGCGCCAACCGCATAGAGAAAACTCATGCGGCAAGAACTGCCAACCGCATGCAGACAGCCTGCACGGCCATGACTTCTAGCCGTATACAGAATGTTCATGCGGCCACAAAAGATAGCCGCATGCAGACAGCCTGTACGGCTACATATACCAGCCGCATGCAGACAGCCTGCACGGCTACACATACCAGCCGCATGCAGACAGCCTGCATGGCCACCGATACTAGCCGTATACCATCTACTCCATGCGGCTCACGGTCAGTCTTTGACCGCCTCTCGTATGGTCCTGACTATGGAGGCTCTCTGAAGCATATGCCAGACTCTGTTGTGACCAGCATGGACTCTTTCTGCTACGCACTCTCAAGTGCTAGAAGGAAGAAGTCTCGGGCAGCACGGGCTCGACGAGCTCAGTCGACTGTCCCAACTTCCGACCACCAGGGCGTCCCGCTGACTATTACTCGGGCCCCTGATGGAAAGTTGTACAGAACTACTCGTATCCAGCCCCCGGCGGCCAACAAACGGGATAGTTATCAAGAATCTCCCAACAAGGATCAGGGGCAAGTACTCGTTCTACCTCCATATCAGGGAGCAGGCAGGAGGCCAACACACTCATGTGCTCAGGACTCCCCAGCCCACAAAGCAGGTGACTTGTGTAACGTGATTCTTCACAAGCGCAAGGAAAGAGACGAAGATTTGACATGCAAAGAGTCCTGTCAAGGACATCAATGCACCCAAGTCATTGTCAACTGCTGCTGCAACAAGGCAGCAGTATAAAAAGACCGGGATGCAACACCCAAGCTCAGAAGTCGGGGTGCTTCTCGTCGCCTCTTGCAATTCTGCTCTGAAGATTCCTGGCAACGGTAGAGGGAAGAAAACAAATGTCTCCAGCCCAAAAATTTCAACCGGCGTAACTAAGAAACTTTCTTCTAAACGGTTGTTCACCACCGTTACAGGAGGAGTTTACCAAGGTACCTGCTCAAAGATGAAATCTGCCATACTTGGAGGCATCAGAGCCGGGGGTAGCACTCCTCCAAACATCTACGACAATCCAATGTTCCAAGAAGACAATCCAGGGGAAACAGTTCACCCAACAGATGCAGCAGACCCCGACATCCCCGAGGACGTTCCCAACTCCTAAGACGAGGCAAGCTCTGAAGCTGGGGGTTACCACTCTTTCTGAGTCCGAACCAGAGGAAAACATTTCCACATACCCGGACGACTTCTCTGTACAAGGGTATGACTCAGAGGGCACGTCCTCTACCGTTCCTTCCATCTCTTCTCATATGAGGATGGTATTCATGACAAACAACAACCAAGAGGGCCCCAGTGATCGCCAATGCATCGACACTCTGGAGGCCATACTGCATGCTTTGGTCAAGTCTGTGGACAAGATCAAAGCGGCCATTCCAACTCTACAAGGAAGAATGCCTGGCCAAACAAGCTTGGGCCCCGCAGTCAATGCAGACTCGAACTCAGCTGCACCAAATCCGGGCGATAATCCTCCTGAAATATCGGCTTCCACCGCTGCAGACGAGGCCAAAGAGGCAAGAAGAGAGGTCCAGGAGCTCCGGGCCATGTTCCATGCCCGAAAAAACTACCAAGACCTCAGGATACGATAACTGTATCCCGCTGCGTAGAGAGATGTTCCCTTTCCACCAAAATATAAACCATTCTACATCAATCCATATGATGGGAAGACATCTGCAAGCAGGTACATCACCTACTTTGAAGTCACAATCGACCATCTGCCTCATGATGACGCCATCCTTACGCGGCTGTTCATCGGAGCATTGAAGGGGGTCACCTTCGACTGGTACCGCAACTTGTAGGACAATTGCATCCACTCCTTCCTCGGCTTCAAATGTATGTCCCTGGAGGGGTTCTTCATAGAGCACGTTCCCAGGCTCCAGAACATTGAAGCCGATACCCTAGCAGGCCTTGCCGCTTCCTTAGTAGTTCTGAATCATGCTCATCATCTGGTTGACATCATAGGCTGTGAGTTGGTCTGTCCCAGAAATAATGTTCAATGTGTTGAGAGTTACTCCACGCGGACAGTCGACGAAGCACCAGACTGGAGACAACCATTCATCGATTTTGTAGTCTACGATATCCTGCCAGAGAATCCAAAGGAAGCCACTTCTATCAGAAGACGTTCCCTCAGATTCTTCTACGATACAGAGACAAAAATGTTATATCGGCGATCATACGATGGATTACTGCTTCGATGTCTGTCAAATATAGAAGCCAAAGAAGCCGTACATGAAGCTCATGATGGCATCTGTGGGGCCCATCAGCCTGGCCCGAAACTACAAGATCGCCTTCGCCGAATAGGTTACTACTGGCCTATAATGGTTGCAGACGCAATAGACTATGCACGAAAATGCAAAGCCTGTCAAGTCCACGCAGATTTCATCCACCAGCCATCCGAGTTTCTACATCCGACGGTGGCATCCTGGCCCTTCGAAGCATGGGGAATGGACATCATTGGTCCGATCACTTCACCTTCGTCCAGAGGACATCGTTTCATACTCGTAATCACAGATTACTTCTCCAAATAGGCGGAGGATGTTCCGCTTGCAGAAGTAAAGACTTCAAACGTGATCAGCTTCCTCAAGCAATACGTCATTTATCGCTTTGGACTGCCCCGAAGGATCATCCATGATAATGGTCCGCAGTTCG
Source organism: Iris pallida (assembly GCA_029216955.1). Lineage (NCBI taxonomy): Eukaryota > Viridiplantae > Streptophyta > Magnoliopsida > Asparagales > Iridaceae > Iris > Iris pallida. The sequence goes on along the minus strand of JANAVB010004797.1, from coordinate 8,119,756 downwards.
CAAGCCACGCCTTCTATCGATTTTACGACAAACACCGAATCCAGAATATTGCTTCAACACCATACAACCCAACGGCTAATGGTCTGGCTGAAGCATTCAACAAAACAATCATCAAACTTCTCAAAAAGTTCGTGTCATCAAACAAACGCGACTGGAATAAAAAGCTCGGCGAATGCTTGTGGGTATACCGCACTATAGTACGGATGGCCACTGGGAATATGCCATTCTCTCTGGTATATATGAGTGAGGCAGTTCTCCCACTAGAGACTCAAATCCTCTTGCTCCGTGTCGCTCTCACCTATCGGTTGACAATAGATGATAATCACCATCACCGACTGCAAAAGTTGGAGGCCTTGGATGAGAAGCGACTATTAGCTCAACAACTAATCGAGCTGTACCAGGCACGCATCTCCGGAGCCTTCAATAAGAAGGTTAAAATCAGAACATTCCAAGTGGACGACCTCGTTTTGGCGGTTCGGAGGCCGATGGTTATGACTCACAAAACCGCCGACAAGTTCCAGCCAAAGTAGGAAGGCCTGTTCATCATCGATGTTGTATTCTCCAATGGGGCTTACCGCCTCGCAAAAAAATGGAGACTTGCTCATGTTGCCCATCAACGACAAGTTCCTAAAGAAGTATTATGTCTGAAACGACATCTGCTAGGGTGTTGAGTTACGTACCTGCTGGTACCATTGAACTCACATCCCGCCTACAAATCTGCCACAACAATGAGTTATGTACCCCCTGGTACCGCTGACCTCACATCTCGAAAATAAGTCTTTCAAAGCAATGAGTTAAGTACCCTCCTGGTACCGCTGAACTTACATCCCGACTATAAATCTTCCAGAATAACGAGTTATGTACCCGCTCGTACCGCTGAACTCACATGCTGACTCCAAATCCCCCAGATTATCGAGTTATGTACCCGCAGGTACCGCTGAACTTACACTCTGATCACTACAGATGAATCTATACCGCGTCTTTTAGGTAGTAAGGCATGTATGATTATACCTCTGAACTTTCTTTCCGAAAAGAGCTCCCCCCTTATGATCCAATACCCGCACTTTTAGTGCACAAAAAGGGTAACAGATCTACAGATTTTCTGAAACTACCACGTCGATGCAACCTCTGAGTTGTTTCACTTCCATCAAAAACAAACCGCCCCCTCACATAGAACTTCCATGTCGATGCTACCTCTGAGTTGTTCTATGTACCCCTTCATGGAGCCCACTCCTGCCATGTCCTCATTACCTCTGAGTGGGAAGGCTCTATCGAAGAAACCCTCATATTTGCCATGTCCTCATTACCTCTGAGTAAGTATGTTGGTTCTCTTTCGACTTATTATATGTACCAAAAAAAAACAAAAACCCTAGGGTACGGCAAGGATAATAGGTCCAAAAATGTCTTCCGACGACCACAAATTTTCTCTGATGACCGCTAATGTCCTCTGTTGACCACAAATGTCCGTAGTCGACCACAAATGTTGTACAAAATTTTCTAGTATATGCCATTCTTTTCTTATCGTGTCTTGGGAGCCCAGCTGCTCCCTGGCATTCTTTCAATACTAAGAACTTCCACACATCGTAAAGTTGTTCTAGGTATCCCTCTCAAACTTGTTGTCCGTATCTAAAACCAAGGTATGCCCAGGGTAACCGGTCCATAAATAGTTCCCCAGTGGAACAAAATGCCACAAACACGACAAGTACAAGAAATGAAGGATGAGTCGAAACATGCTCATTCATTCTGAATCCAAGGTACTACATTATCTGGGACTATGTCCCTATTACAAGATGAAAAGAGAAAGAAAAAGAGCATAAACAAAAAAAAAGGAAAAAAGTCGACTATTTTCCGGCGATACATAATGACATGAGACGGTCTCTCAACAGGGTAGTCGACCGCTCAAACCTCTGTTTGGCCCGGCGCTCGGCCTCCTGATTCAGCAGCGCCGTATCTTCCAGGTGCGCATGAGCCCGCCAGCCATCCTCGAACTTCTTCAGAGCACGCTCAAGGTTGGCAGAAGCTCGGAAAACCCTTTCAGCGTCCTGAATGAACAACTTTTTATCCACACGGGAAGCTTCAAGCTCAGACTCCAAGAAGGCCAGCTTCTTCTAAAGTTCGAAGATCTACTCCCTTGTATCGGTTACTCCATGGGAGGTGGCCGCTTCCCGAGCTCTGCAAACCTCGCTCCGACGGCTCAGCTGGTCGTACAAGAGAGATAGGTCGCCAAGGTCCTTCGTTATGACCGGCTTAGAAGTATCTCGCGCAAGCCTTATCTTCTCCAAGGAAGTGGTGAGGAAGCCCCGCTGCTGATCTATTGCTGCAGACAAATCAGCTTGCCGCAGCGTTCGAAATTAGGCCACAAGCTGATCAGTCTCTAGCAACTTGGGCTCCAGAAGCGCAGTTATCCCCTCCCCGCCAGGAAGGGTTTTAAGAATCTCAATTTGCCCATAAGCGCATTATCGGGCCAGGCAAAAGGAGTCCCCCGCTCTACAGCCGCATCGACTCCTCTTTTCAAATGACGATAGAAGCTGTCAACCACATCCTATGACACTTCATCCAAAACTTCCGTAGAGGATGGCGTCAAAGGAAGTGTGGCTGGCAATGTCAAAGAAGACGCAACAGAACTTGCTGCCCCTGCCACAAGAGAGACAAATTCTGAGCGAAAGGACGCTTAAACAGCGGCCAATTCTTCCTCAGTGGCCCGAAGAACTTGCACACTTGGTAAGGCTGAAAGGTAAACCCCCGAAATCATACGAGCAGGGGATGATGAAGGGATCATTGCTCCCTGTCCAGGCTGGGCCGCCACCCGATCTTCCGAACTCGAGCTAGCGGAAGGACCCCTCGATATAAGGAGGGGGCACATTCCCTCCCACCAGATTCTCGCTGGTAGAGCCTTCCTCGACAATATCTGTCATAGGAAGTGAAGAGGCAGGACCTGTATGCCTAGAGCAACCATCAGTCAGCATAACCCGAATGATGTGATGATAGAGCGAATGGGCCTCATCACTAGTCAAAATTTGGCTTATCTTACCAAGGGAGGATTGCGGAGGCTGAGGTTCGCTCACAACCGCCATAGTCCCTTCACCAGTAACCCCCAAGCCGAATTCAGCTGGCTCTTCTGCCCCAGCCGCCCCGGAAGGAGGTACGACTGGATCAGCGTCACCTTGATGAAATTCGGCAGTTTCGGGGACAGGTTTATCGGAGCCCCCGTCGTCTCGAGTTGCGGCCTCAGCAACGTGAGATCCCTCAGCCGCAATCGAGAGAGCCCTGGCAGAAATAATCCCGGCACACATGTCATTGATCAAAGTATTCAGGGCCAGATCGACTTCAGAAATAGTGGCCGATTCCCGAGATTCCTCTTCTTCTGACGCCTACAAGAGGAAAGGAAAATGATTAAGGTCAAAGTTCAGAAGAAAGGAAGAACTGAATAAAGAGGGTAGCAACTCTATTTACCTCCGAAGCGGGATCGACGTCCTCGCTTCTCTCCTTTATAGTTAGCTTGCGACGTCTGGTCGTAGCCCGTTTCCGGGAATAAGGAATACCGCCAATAGGGGAGATTTGCCTGCTACGTTTTCGTGCAGGACCAGGTACAATAGGCGGCTGATCCACCACCATCTCATTTGGCACAACATGTGGCTGATCCGCCACCATCTCACCTGACATAACAGGCGGTTGATCCGCCCCAACATCTTCCACCGGAAGGGAAGAGTCATCTTCTTCATGTTCATCATTCTCTTCGTCCGTGGTGGTGGACTCCGAGTCAGGCACGAGAACTGTGTTCGCCTTCCTCTTCCTCTTCTTAGACCCCTTGGGCTTTTCCGCCAAGCCAGTACCCACGATGAAACTGGTACTCAGTTCGAAACCAACGGGAGGCTTGCTCGCCGTAACATGGTATAGGGCTGCCATGTACAAAATCTCTCCTGGCACCCACCGTCAGGGACTGAAAAGGTGGTTCGGGTATGAACCGTGTCATAATAATGTCATGCCCTGATACCATCCAGCACGCTACCCTCAAAGCCCAGGCAAGAGCTGGGACTGTCAAAGAACAACTAGCTATACCCGAACTGGCGGGCAAACCTGCTGGGCAAGTAAGGCTCCAGGAAGACGAGGTTACAGTTACGATACACCAGGTTCGCTCGACGGATATTACGCAGCCAAAGGAGCATTTTCTCAGGTAAGAGGAGAGGAGGTTCGGTACCATCAACATATACACTCCTCACTTCTTCAGCAGTAAAACGAGGTGCGGACACAAAAAAGTCATATCCGTCCACTCTCGCCAGCGCTCTTCGGCAGGCTGGCATGGTGCTGCATTCCCAGAGCTGATGGTGGAATCGAAAAATGAAAGCGTGATCAACTGTAACACCATCTTCTGCTCCAGGCCTCATCAAAGACCTGTTGTGCATTAACAGCCACCCCATTAGATAATGGTATGGCAGCTCTATGCGCTCAAAGTCCATCGCCGTGTCACGGGCGATGACCTTGGAAGAAAAGGCACGAAGGCCATGGTGTATGCTGCACACCATAGCCGGAAGAAGAGCCAGCTTGACCCCGAAGACCAACTTTACGGCGGGGAGGACGAAGTGGCAGCTGTCAACCCCATTTCCTATATTTCGTATTTGTACTCGTAATTTGATTTTGGCACGTATTTTATTTTCTCGACTTGTGGACTCGGTTTCTCGTAAATGGGTTTTGGACCATGGCTTGGTTTTATTTTGTGGAGTTGGTTTGGTTTGGTTTGGTTCATCATGAGTGTAACACCTTAGCCTATTCTCCACCTTCATTCCATCACAACCACCCTCATTAAAACCCACCAACTTTTTCTCTCTCCTCCATAACTCCATTAATTTCTTACAACTTCTTCTTCTTCCTTCTTCCACACAACTCCCCAACCCATAGGCAAGTGCACCTTGCCATCAAATAAGCACCACTTTTTATTTGTCCATTAACTAGATTAGGCCATGGAGAACAACTTTAGAACTTGACATTTTGTGATTTGGAGCTTTCATTCTTCTAGATCTAGGTTTTAACCATTTTCGAAAATCCTTGGTTTTGATCTATTAAACTTCGATTTTTACATGTTTTGATGCTTCCATATGGAAGAGAATTCGATTTTACTCAAGTTAGAACTTTGAAAATCTAGATTTGGTTTTGATTTGGCTAAGTTATGAAGATTTAAAATTTTTGGTGTTCTTGAGGAGTTCATCTCAGCCTTGGTGAAGGCTCTCGGCCAGTGCTCTTTAGCACTTGACCGTTTACGCACCCCGACCTGTGCTCTTTAGCGCATGGCCGATTGCGCATAGGCTCAGCCAGTGCTTTGCGTTGCGCTGGATTGCGCTGGCACAAGCTACCCATGCGCAAACCAGCCATGCGCAAGGTAACCCCTGCGCACTCGACCATTGCGCAGTCTACCCTTGCGCAATCCTCCCTTGCATAATCCAATTGATGCCCAAGGCATCCCCTGTGCCCCTTTAACCCTGTACCCCTTGACCCCCTGCGCAGTCTACCCTTGCGCAAGGTAACCCTTGTGCGAGGCAACTCTTGCGCAGCTCTTCCATGCGCAGTACATACCCTGCGCAGCCCAACCCCTGACCCCCTTGCACAACCTACTTGTCTATGATGAAATGTTTATTTTTTTAAGCTTGGCTCTTCTATAGTCCTATGATTTTACTTAATATGTTTGGAATGACTATTGTACATGGCTTGGTATGGCAAGGAACTAGCATAACACGACAGTGACCCGTAGTGGTGCACTCCTGACATGACCAACCTGACATAATAGTGGCCCGTCGTGGTGCGCTCCTGACAAGTACCCTGACATGATTTATCTTGATAACTTGATAGTGGCCCATGGCGGCGCACTCCTGACTTGACTTGTAACTTGTAACTTGACTCGTATAATCAACTTGACACCGTGGGTGTTCCTGCTTGCTTGCTTGTACAATCCACTTGTCTTGTCTTGCATCATGTCTAGGACATGACTTCCTGGGTACCACGGCCAGGGGCTCGCGCTAAATTGGATTAGGCTAATGATTAGATCAAACTAGAATATGGAGAATTCCCAGTCACAGGCAATCTCGTTATCTGGGCGCTTTAATGGACTTGTAGTTTGCCGACGAGAAGAGCACATTTCCAGCACACTGTCATGTGTTGCACCCTCTAAGTCACTTAAGGGTACATTTGTCTTTCGGGCAATGTACCCACCTATAACTCTCAACCCGTGGAAGGATAACTGAATAGTCTGCAGGGCTTGGGACTGGAAATTCTCACTTGCATCTTGTTAGTAATTAGGCTTGTGATAACCCTAGTTAGTTAAAGTAGTAAGCCGTAGTACTTGCTTGGTCGATTGTGAATGAATGGTGTCCAGCTCTGTCTAAGTCTTGTCTAGCCCCTGTACCTGGAACTCTTGATCATGATTGTTTTACTTATCTCTAACGATAAATGGGTAGAGACAGTGAGCTATTCAGGCGAAGGGGTACAATCCCGATCCTTGTTTGGTTTAAGGATTGTAACCTGGCTCCCGGAATGGTTCCACGTCCCTAGTCGTTTATCGCTCTGTGTACTTTTATTACTTGTACTTTTCTTTTGTTCTTTATGTTCTGATATGCTAGCTTTTGTTCTTATTTGTGGCCTCCTTGTGGTACTTGCTCTTTCTGGGGTTTGACCCAGCTGGTTTTGTGTGGCCAGATTTCGAAGCAGCTCCCGAGGATCTACCAAGCTTCCAGTCCAATGGTGAACACTAGACGGAACCCGGGCTACGAGTGGGTTTTCCCTTTTTGTTTCACCCACTTATATGTAAATTTATTCTTTTGAGGCGTTTAGCCGACGAGCACCTGTTAGCTCGATGCACATTTACTTACTGTCTGCCTACGGGCTGTAAACATGATTAACAAATCCTAGGGTTGATCATGTATGACCGAACTCTTGCTAGTCCTATCATTTTGTACGACTAGCTTCATGATCATCCGATATGTAATATTTGGAACGCCTTATATATATATTTGATGCTCTAACATCTTGTAACTCTGTTAATTGCTTGAGATTGAGACAATAGGCTTGACCTTAAGAGACTGCTGGCTTGTAGTAAACCCTCATATCTAGACAGCCGTGACCGTATAGTTGAGATGTATTCTGTTTCAATATACGTAGCTGGCTATGTACGCCCCCGCTCTCCAGTATTCTGGTTCTGGCGCGTGACATGGTTTAAGTGGTGGCCCATGCAGGTCTTGGCATTCAAGAAATGTGAGGGTTTACCGAATAGATGTCTCAATCAATATCCGCCATTGATCTCTGCTCGTATCTTCAAATCCCCGAGAATCTCGACCTGATCACATTGCTTGTATCATTGATCCGTCCTGGTCCTTTCCTTATTGTTCCCTATGTCGTCTTCTTCAGCGGCATTGCTTCCGGACCTGCCAACCAGCCAGAGGAATCTTGGCAAGCACCCCAGCGCCAGGAAGATCAAGCTCAGCACTCTGGAGTAGCCTCCCGAGTTATGCTTCCCGGAGGCTCGGAACCTCCAGTTCAGGCAGCTCCGCCCGTTCAACCAGCTAGACAGGATGAGGGACCTTTGGTAGGGCTTATCAGAGAACTGCTTGCATCCCAAGATCATCGAGGCGACGCCTTGCACCAGGAAGTTCATGATGCACTAAACAGAGGAGGTCCCCAAGGGAATCAGGCGGCCAACAGTTTTAAGCGCTTGAACCCTCCCTTCTTTGACGGCAGTGAAGATGCGATTGCCGCGGACGCTTGGCTTCAGGATACCGAGGTGGTTTTAGAAGCAGCTAGGACACCTGAGAATGAGAAGGTGGCGGTGGTACGGCTACAGTTACTGGACTTGGCTCGCGATTGGTGGGCAGCTCAGGCCATGGGGTTAGCGGCACCAGTTACTTGGGCGACATTCAGAGAGAGATTCCAGACAAAGTACTTTGATGCGGTGGTACGGTATGACTTGCAGACCAGACACCAACTTGAAGCAAGGAGGCAGGACGGTCGATGGCTATGCGACCGAGTTTTTTAGGCTGAGTAGGTTCACCCCCACCTTGGTGGCAACCTAGTTCGATAGGGCTCAGCGGTTCCAGCAAGGGCTGCATTTAGAAATATTATTGGCTGTGGAGCAGTTCGAGCACCAGACGTTCGACGCAGTGTTGAAGGCAGCAAGGAGGCATGAGTATACCTTCCAGAGAATTATGGACAGGACCGGAGGCAGGAAGCGGTCCCACACCCAGATGCACCAATCTTCAGCTCCAGCCCCGGCAGCTAGGGGTATAACCATTAGAACTCCGAGGCGGACGGCCTCAGTGATGTCGGTTTAACATTCAACCCCAATGTACCCGCAGCAGTAGAAGCAGAAGCAGTCTTCCACGGTGGGATGTTCTCATTACGGGAAGCTGGGCCATGTAGTGGCAGAGTGTCGTAGGGCACAGGGGTTGTGCCTGGCTTGTGGAGGAGCAGACCACCAGATAGGGACCTGCCCGAATAGGGGAGGTCCATCATCATCCAACCTTTCTAGTTCTTCGGTGAGAGGACCAGCCCCAGTTCCAGTCCAGCAGCAACAGCAATACCCGAGGCCATTGGCGCCCCAGGCCCAGGCCTTCCAGTAGCAGTTCACCCAGGCTCCAGCACAGAGTCGGCAGAGGGGTTTCCAGCAGAGGGGACCCGCAGCTAGAGGTCAGGCTATGATGATGACCATGGAAGAAGAAGTTGCACCAGGTGAGGTAGTGGCAGGTACTATTCTCGTCAACACCTTTCCAGCATCTGTATTATTTGATTCTGGTGCATCGCATTCATTCATGTCTGCACGATTCGCGACACGGATAGGATTGGAGCCCGAGTCATTATCAGTGAGGCTCAATATACTTACTGGTAATGGTCTTATGGGAGTAGATCGAGTGTTTTTCTCGTGTCGGATCGTAGTTAGCGGTAGAGAGTTCTCCGCTAGGCTCATAGAGTTCCCTATGGCAGACTATGATGTAGTCCTAGGCATGGATTGGTTGAGGAACCATTATGCTAGGATAGACTGCCATGTTGGCAGAGTTGTCTTTAGTATTCCCGGAGAGCCAGAATTTTTATTTTCCAGAGGCACAGCAGAGCCATCTCCTCCAGTATTGCGGATGGCAGTAGCAGCAGTGCAGTTGCCCCGGATAGTTGAAGAGTTTCCAGATGTCTTCCCAGAGGAACTTCCAGGGATGCCACCAGAGCGGGAGATCGAGTTCACCATTGACTTGATTCCCGGGACAGCACCAGTATCAGAGCAAGTCTACAGAATGGCGCCTTCAGAGTTGGAGATTTTGTATAAGATGATTGAAGAACTTAGAACCAAGGGATTCATTCATGCTAGTGGATCGCCTTGGGGAGCCCCGATGCTTCTTGCGAAAAAGAAGAATGGTACGTCCAGGTTATGTGTTGATTACCGTACCTTGAACTCAGTGACAATCAAGAACAGATACCCTCTTCCAAGGATAGATGACTTGTTTGATCAACTCAAGGGGGATTCAGTTTTCTCGAAGATAAACTTGTGGTCAGGATACCACCAGATCAGAGTCAGAGAGCATGACATCCCGAAGACGGCGTTCAGATCTAGGTACGGGCATTGGGAGTTTCTAGTTATGCCCTTTGGAGCGACCAATGCGTCGGCAGTGTTCATGGACCTCATGAACCATATTTTTATGCCTTACTTGGATCAGTTTATGATAGTATTCCTTGATGACATCCTGGTCTACAGCAAGAGTGAAGCAGAGCACGAGCAGCATCTCAGAGTTATCCTCCAGATTCTCAGAGAGCACCAGTTGTACGCCAAGTTCAGTAAATGCGAGTTCTGGCTCGATCGCACTTCTTACTTGGGTCACATCATTACCAGAGGAGGAGTGGAAGTGGATCCCCAGAAGATTGTGGCTATCGAGGCATAGCCAGTACCCAGCTCAGTGGCAGAAGTTCGCAGCTTTCTTGGATTGGCCGGCTACTACCGGCGGTTCGTCTCTGATTTTGCAAGGATTTCAGCGCCGATGACCCAGCTGACCCGCAAGGATGTGCCATTCGTTTGGACAGCAGAATGTCAGGAATCATTTAAGAAGTTGAAGCGAGGTTTGATAACGGCTCCCATTCTCACACTTCCAGATGGGACCGGAGGATTTACATTTTATTGCGACGCTTCAGGCAGAGGATTGGGATGTATTTTGATGCAGCATGGGAAGGTAATTGCTTATGCGTCACGCTAACTCCGTGATCATGAGAAGAATTACCCGACCCACGACTTGGAGCTAGCAGCAGTAGTGTTTGCACTTAAGTTGTAGAGGCACTACTTGTACGGAGACAGAGTGGAGATATTTACTGATCATAAGAGCCTGAAGTATGTTTTCACCCAGAAGGACCTTAATATGCGGCAGAGAAGATGGCTCAAGCTACTGGTGGACTATGATGTGGATTTGCAGTATCATCCAGGTAAGGCCAACGTTGTAGCAGATGCGTTGAGCCGGAGAGCTGGAGTTTTTTTCCTGACGGCACAACCAGAGTTATTGTCGGATCTTCAGAAGATGGGAATTGAAGTGGTTCTTCCTTCCAATGTGGCCCTGATGGCCAGCCTACAGATTCAGTCCACCGTAGTTGAGAGGATCCGGACCGCACAGTTAACAGATTCCAAGATTCAGCGGCTCAGAGCAGAGTGCGAGGCAGGAAGAAGGCCAGAGTTATGTATTCATGAGGATGGTACGCTTCGACACGGCATGCGTCTTTGTGTACCCAGTGGAGCTATCAGACAGGAAGTCATGGCAGAGGCTCACAGTTCGCAGTATTCCATCCACCCAGGCAGCACGAAGATGTACCGAGATATTCGTCAACACTTTTGGTGGAATGGTATGAAGAGGGAGATAGCCCGGTATGTCTCTCGATGTTTGGTTTGCCAACAGATCAAGGTTGAACATCAGAGGCCAGCTGGACTTCTTCAACCCTTGCCGATCCTAAAATGGAAATAGGAACACATAACTATGGATTTCATGACTGGATTACCCAGATCTCCGGCCGGCAGAGATGCTATTTGGGTTATTGTGGACAGGCTTACCAAGGTGGCACACTTTCTTCCATTCAGAGTTGGACAGTCGACGGCACAGCTAGCAGAAATGTATCTCAGACAGATCGTCCGACTTCACGGAGTGCCAGTCAGCATAGTATCAGACAGGGATACGAGATTCACATCGTACTTCTGGCGCAGTCTTCATCAAAGTTTGGGGACTCGTCTCAAGTTCAGCTCAGCGTATCATCCGCAGACAGATGGGCAGTCAGAGCGTACTATACAAACTCTTGAAGATATGTTGCGTTCGTGTACCCTTGACTTCGGTGGTTCATGGGAGGATCACCTGCACCTGGTAGAATTCTCGTACAATAATAGTTTTCAGGCCAGTATCCAGATGGCACCCTTCGAGGCTCTGTATGGTAGGAAGTACAGATCCCCGTTAGCATGGGACAATGTCGGAGAGAGGCAGATCTTCGGTCCAGAACTGATTTCTCAGACGGTTGAAGTGGTCAGGAAAGTCAGAGATCACCTCCGAGTTGCTCAGGATCGCCAGCGCCATTGGGCCGATGCTCATCGGCGTCCCTTAGAATTTGCCGTCAGCGACCATGTATTCCTTAGGATCTCGCCTACCCGCGGCGTCATTCGTTTTGGCGTGCGGGGAAAGCTTAGTCCTAGGTATATAGGACCGTTCGATATTCTGGAGCGAGTAGGCGATGTGTCCTATCGTCTCGCTCTTCCGTCGTTACTAAGTGAGGTACATGATATATTCCATGTATCCCAATTAAGACGGTACATCCCAGACCCGAGCCATATCCAAGATCATTCGGAATTGGTTGTTGGTACCAACCTTTCGTATGAGGAGAGGCCCGTGTCTATTTTGGACCGGAGGGAAAAGACGCTCAAGAACAGGACTATTAACTTAGTCCGTGTTGCTTGGGGTCATCACTCTCTAGGTGAGTCAACGTGGGAGCGTGAGGACGACATCCGATCGCAATATCCCTACCTGTTTGACTCGTGAGGTATAATGTCTTTCTTATGCCTTACGCTTTCCTTTCCTTGCTTGCATTGTATGATTGTATGATTGAACTGCTTAATGTAGCTTGCCTGTGCTTAGTATAGCTTGTCGTGGCAATCTCTAGCTCCTTGATTAAATTCCGAGGACGGAATTCTTTGAAGGTGGGTAGAGTTGTCAACCCCATTTCCTGTATTTCGTATTTGTACTCGTAATTTGATTTTGGCACGTATTTTATTTTCTCGACTTGTGGACTCGGTTTCTCGTAAATGGGTTTTGGACCATGGCTTGGTTTTATTTTGTGGAGTTGGTTTGGTTTGGTTTGGTTCATCATGAGTGGAATACCTTAGCCTATTCTCCACCTCCATTTCATCACAACCACCCTCATTAAAACCCACCAACTTTTTCTCTCTCCTCCATAACTCCATTAATTTCTTACAACTTCTTCTTCTTCCTTCTTCCACACAACTCCTCAACCCAAAGGCAAGTGCACCTTGCCATCAAATAAGCACTACTTTTTGTTTGTCCATTACCTAGATTAGGCCATGGAGAACAACTTTAGAACTTGACATTTTATGATTTGGAGCTTTCATTCTTCTAGATCTAGGTTTTAACCATTTTCGAAAATCCTTGGTTTTGATCTATTAAACTTCGATTTTTGCATGTTTTGATGCTTCCATGTGGAAGAGAATTCGATTTTACTCAAGTTAGAACTTTGAAAATCTAGATTTGGTTTTGATTTGGCTAAGTTATGAAGATTTGAAGTTTTTGGTGTTCTTGAGGAGTTCATCTCAGCCTTGGTGAAGGCTCTCGGCCAGTGCTCTTTAGCACTTGACCATTTGCGCACCCCGGCCTGTGCTCTTTAGCGCATGGCCGATTGCGTATAGGCTCAGCCAGTGCTTTGCGCTGCGCTGGATTGCGCTGGCACAAGCTAGCTATGCGCAAACCAGCCATGCGCAAGGTAACCCCTGCGCACTCGACCATTGCGCAGTCCATACTCTGCGCAGTCTACCCTTGCGCAATCCTCCCTTGCGCAATCCAATTGATGCGCAAGGCATCCCCTGTGCCCCTTTAACCCTGTACCCCTTGACCCCCTGCGCAGTCTACCCGCAAGGCAACTCTTGCGCAGCTCTTCCATGCATAGTACATACCCTGCGCAGCCCAACCCCTGACCCCCTTGCACAACCTACTTGTCTATCATGAACTGATTTTAGTTAATATGTTTGGAATGACTATTGTACATGGCTTGGTATGGCAAGGAACTAGCATAACACGACAGTGACCCGTAGTGGTGCACTCCTGACATGACCAACCTGACATGATAGTGGCCCGTCGTGGTGCGCTCCTGACAAGTACCCTGACATGATTTATCTTGATAACTTGATAGTGGCCCGTGGCGGCGCACTCCTGACTTGACTTGTAACTTGTAACTTGACTCGTATAATCAACTTGACACCGTGGGTGTTCCTGCTTGCTTGCTTGTACAATCCACTTGTCTTGTCTTGCATCATGTCTAGGACGTGACTTCCTGGGTACCACGGCCAGGGACTCGCGCTAAATTGGATTAGGCTAATGATTAGATCAAACTAGAACATGGAGAATTCCCAGTCACAGGCAATCTCGTTATCTGGGCGCTTTAATGGACTTGTAGCTTGCCGACGAGTAGAGAACATTTCCAGCACACTGTCATGTGTTGCACCCTCTAAATCACCTAAGGGTACATTTGTCTCCCGGGCAATGTACCTACCTATAACTTTCAACCCGCGGAAGGATAACTGGATAGTCTGCAGGACTTGGGACTGGAAATTCTCACTTGCATCTTGTTAGTAATTAGGCTTGTGATAACCCTAGTTAGTTAAAGTAGTAAGCCGTAGACCTCGACCTCCTGGCAGCCGACACCTGGTGTTGTAGCTCCTCTGGGGTTTGAGGATCTCGAGAAGAAACCCGGCCTGAGGCACCAAGGGTAAAGAGGTATGAAACCCAGGACCTGGTGTGAGGAGTGCTCCCCTCCGAGCTGCCATGCTTCTTGATGGCCATCTGATGACAAGTGCTATGATGACATAATAATTCCCGATACACGGCGACAAAGCCCGGGAATTGCCGGTCCAAAACTTCGAGCTCTTCGCTCGTAGGGGTGTACACTTCAAAAACTTCTTCTCCCCAGGGCAGCTTGGAGATAACATACATCTCATGGAGAGAAAGTCCTAGCTCCCCTCCCGGTGTAAAGAAGGTTCCCGTCCGCCGGTTGTATATCTCCAGAAGAGCCATGAACAACGGCTTATTTATGGGCAGACCATGACAGGTGCCCCGAATGGCGTGATAGAGGCCAATCTCACGCAGGGAAGTCGCATACTTTCGCAGAATCCATGTGGTCAGATTGGACCATACAGGGATAGGGTTTATCCAGTTCAGCAATGCCAACCGGCCGACGGGATACGACCCTTTGCGAGCAAGCTGGTTCAAAAAGGTATCAGCCTGAGAGAATGTGAAGTTGGGACCCGTTATATTTATAAAGGTCTCCAGAGCCAGTCCCATCACATACTTACTGACCGATTCCCTCCCAGCATACGCCGACCCCAGATTCCTATTATAATGGATGTTTTCCACGAACATCCCTGACTTGCTTGGGGTCAAAGAGTCTACCATCTTTCTGTCTTGCGGTAACATGTTGAACTACGAGAGAGGAAAATGACGCTCTATCGGAGGGATATGGATCTCCACCCCGTCAAGAACAAAGTCCCAGCTCTCCGACATATCCAGAACCCGGGTGTTCTTTATAGATAAAGCATCTCCAAAGAGGAACGCAGGCTTCAGGTATTCCCCTTCCAATTGCCTCGAGTTCAGCATGGCGCAAAGAAAGTGGAAGGACTGTTTCTTGATAGCATTCAGCCTCTCCAAAGGCTCTTTCAGAAGCTGGTTCGTCACATACTCGACTATGTGGTCATATCGATAGCCCAAAGCCGATTTTGCGCGACCCACCAAAGGCTCTCCTGCTGTATTAACTGGCAGATTCACTAAGAAGGAAAGAAAGAGACAGATTACAAGATGGTTAAACAAAACCACTTAGTAATTTTTGGCTCTTGAGGTCCAGTCCACATAAGCTCATGCGACTTTGTTCAAACACGAGCTTATGCGGCTCTGCGCTCATGTGGCTCTGTTTGAGTATAAGCTTATGCGGCACTAATTAGTGTAGGCTTATGCGGTCCTGATTAGCGGAGCATTATGCGGCCCGAGTCAGATGAGCTTATGCGGTTCGGTTAACGAAGCATTATGTGGCCTAAGTCAGAGGAGCTTATGCGGTTCGGTTTAGTGCAGCCTCATGCAGCCCAAGTCAGAGGGGCTTATACGGTTCAGTTTAGCGCAGCCTTATGCTGTTCTGCTTAGCATATGAGCTTATGCGGCTCAGTTCAGCACAGCCTTATGCGGCACAGTCCAAAATGGGGCTTATGCGGTCTTGTTTGAGAAGGCTTCATGCGGTTCGATTCAGAAAGTCCTTATGTGGTTCAATCCAGGAAGTGCTTATGCAACCCTCATGCGGCCCAAATATAGGGTATACCCCCATACGGTTTGGGAGGCACACGCAGAACAGTAGGCGAAGATGAAGAAGGCCCGCGCATAAATTTATGACATAGCCCTAGTTCTGAGTTCATCCTTACCAGCAATGGTGGGGTGGACGTCGGAGTGCACTTCAGGCACTGTGGCCGACGAGGAAGCGGCTTTCTTACCCTTCGTCGCAGCAGAGGCAGCCTTGGAAGACTTAGGAGCCATTGTTGATCGAAGAAAGAAGAAGAAGAGGATGACAGTTAGGGCAAGAAGTACTTGAATTGGGAAGGAGAGTAAAGACTTTCTCTCTCTAAATTACTCTTATTTATAGGAGGCCAAGAGGGAGACACGTGGATTAATGAACGCTCCGAGTCTCATGCTGCAGGCAAAACCCACTCCTAGGATTTTGTCCCCTCTCATAAAGGAGATTCATCAATGCACGAAATCCAAGTATTTAATGGATCGACCCTTGGGATTACCCCTAAAGACGGCTCCAAATCATAACGAATCAAGAGCAATTAATGCCGCCTACGTGGCAGAGAGAACAGTATACGGCCAGAAGCGATCCATGCGGCCAGAGCAGTTCATGCGGCTAGTATGTCCATGTGGCTAGAAAGGCCATGCGGTCAGAATATCCTCTGCGGCTAGAAGAGCTTATACACAGCCATGCTTCTTATTCAAAGTATTTCAATTTTGCAAATTAAAAACTTTGAAGGGGGTCTTGTAGAAGCATGGAAAAATACAAGAGAAGCCCATGCGGCTCAGGAACCCTTTAGAACTTTATGCGGCTCGAAACTCCCCAACAGCTCCATGCGGCTCAGGCAAAGACACGTGGCCATACACTCTCCGCTTCTACAGCTGGCCATAAAGCAGTCTCCCAATTAATTGCTCTGATGACAGCTCTGACACAATGAATGACAGCTCTGACGCAATGAATGACAACTCTGCCATAAAGTCAAAATAATGATGGCATGCCCCTTAGAAAAAGAAGAAAATCTTCTATAACTGATAGGATCCGTCAAGTCCCAAGCATCCCTATACGGCTGCATCCTTCATGCGGCTGCATCCTTCATGCGACTGTCCTCTTCATGCGGCTGCATCCGTCATACGGCTGCCCACTTCATGCGGCTGCGTCCTTTATGCAGCTGCTTCTTTCATGCGGCTGCCCACTTCTTACGGCCACGCCCTTCATGCAGCTGCCCCATTCGTGCGGCTGTCCGCCTCATGTGGCTGCCTCCTTCATGCGGTCGCCTCCTTCACGAAGCTGCTGCCCCTATGCGGCGGTTACCTTCATACGGTTAGGACTTGGGAGTCACCCGTATACGGTTCACTTAGACCGCACTCATGTGGCTCTGCCAGATACCCCGCTCATGACGGTTGAGACACATGGCGATCCTCATGACAAGTTGAGACACGTGGCTATCTTATCCCCTCGGAGTTATGGCTGCTCGTAAATCCTGACAACCAGATTTAGTGCAATCACCATTATTACTCAAATCAAATCAGATTTATTGTGATTAAGTAAATGGGACACGTGGCGGAAGATCCGAGCTTGTCATAAACGATTATGAGGATTCATTACAATCAGCATTAATTACCCATACAGATTTGACGCAATCAAGAATCAATTGCCCAGATGTAATGCAATCAAGATTAATGGCCCAGATGATTGCACATCGACTTTTCAAGGAGGGAATCATTGTAAACCCTAATGATCACACCCCACTCCTATAAATAGCAAGGTGCCATTCCCTTACAGAAAGATAGGATCCAGAGAAACAAAGAAAAAGAATATAGCAAGGTGTCATTCCCTTGCAAAAGAGATCCTCTCCACCCGGCTGGACACACAGAGAAACAAAAAGGCGCGCACAGAAGAGTCTTCCCATCCAGAGAGCATTTTTTTTATCAGAGCCAAGGCTACGTCTGATCGTCCAAGGAGTAAGGCAGAGCGGTCGTCGCTTTCCCGAGCCTCTGCCGTCACCCCCCAGAATCAAAACTAAACAATCGTACTTAGACTGTTGTACCTAGGTTTTTGTCCCTAGGCTTTCTTTGTACGAGCGAGTTTGTGTTGAAGTAAATGTTCAGTCCTCCCATATAAATTGTTCTGTTCTTTTATAATCAATGGCAAACACTAGTTGCAAGCTTATTCCTTATTGAGCTTGTTTAGGACATATATTTATTGGGGACGCCCATTAACATATTATCTAATTATAATTTGTGTATTATGGTATGTTCAACCCTAGTGCAGTTGGTTTGCTCTTCATATAAATAGTACACATGGATTGAGATATAGTTGCCCTCTAGGATCTCCTCCGCATGACAACTCTTTTGAATTATTTAATCGCCTTGGAACCCCATATCCGCATTCATTTCCCTCTCCTTTGAACTCTTATTTGTTTTTCCCTTTTCTTACTTTGGAAAATCAAATGCTTGTATTTGAGAGAAGTTATACTTAGAATGTCCCCCTCAGTTCGCTATACCACTTATGACCATGAAGGTATATATACACAATCATTTTCCATATATCCGAAATCAGAGAAATGATCTTCAGGCTTGATTCATATCTACCATACCTCATCATCTATTATGTCGTATGGTATTCTTTATAACCAAGAGTCGAGGTACAATATCACGACCTTCAAATTTTCTAACCTCATAAATCCTAAAATCGTATCTTAGTTTCTGGAGTGAATAGATTGCAAGCCCTTCTTAATTTTAGATTTTACTAGAAATATTGATTGATTATGATGAGTTGGTTCCCACTAAGATGATAAATTAGTGCCCCATGAACACCTACTTTCTACTTAGATCTTTTGGTATTACTTACCATGACATTGATATTCGGAGCGTAATACTAGCTGTTACCCCCAACAAATTTTATATGCAAGACCTAGATGAGTCCACATTCATTTAGGCATATCATGTCCCACTCAAATATGCCCCCTTATACAATATTTTTATGATACGACTTTCAGGTCAAAAGTGCTAAACTATAACTCTTACCATAATACCGATATACTTCCCGACTATAATTAGAGACTCAACCTCGACTCAAACCTTTCGACCCAATATATGGTTGTAATATACTCGAAGTCCACTACGCACATGCCACTAATGTGACACTCAATTGAGTCTTCTTGTGCTACTTAAACACAAAAGGCGTATTTTTGGGCTTTATGAGCCTAGTTAACCAACCCGACTGGTAATTAGCCCAACCACTTGAATTGGAACCTATTCTAGGTTACCCTAATCTAATAGAAATGGTTCAGATTGATTTTATGGGATCTACTCTAGCAAATATAGATTAAAATCCAAGGTTCATTCAATCAAAGATTGATGTCCAATTAGGAAATCCATTGAGACCCAATTAAACCCATCCATGCATATCGTCGTATTTGGACTATAAAACCAAACTTTATGAAGTAGGTCCCTATACCTATTATGTAGTATCCATCTCACGGTTCACTAATCCTCCTTCTATAGAACCCTTACCCGTATTCCTTCGTAGCATATGTTATGCGATGAATGGAATGTTGCTGTACCAACTTGTTTCTGGTTAGGCTTGACCAAGACCTCTCCTACTGCTTTGATGAAACATGATCAATATATGGCTTACTATGCTTTTCATGATAACCAATTTATATAAGTTGGGCATAACCTTGAACTTAGGGCACCCTATCTCTTAGAATGGGATGCCATTCGAAACCATTATTCTACCTGTGGAAAGTTGCGATACGATCTTCATGTTGCATTTTATATCCCTTTGCCCATGCATTTAAATAACTGCGGTAAAAGATATCAACTTTGATTCTTCAATTTCTGTTTTATCATAAAATCGTGTCTTAGTTTAAGTCAAGAACGAAACTTCCAAGGGTATAGATTCCCGGCCTCTCTAAGAATGTAGGGTTCGTGAAATAGCAAATGATTGGGGTAGATTGATCCCACTTGGGCTAATAAATTGGTGGTTCATAACTTCCACTCCTACTTGTACCAATTGACACCCTCTACCGTTACTTTGATAATTGAAGCACAACACAAGTCTTCCCTTCCAACAAGTTCACACTCATGAACTAGACCTGTCAAGCTACACACAGGGCATACATGTCCCACAAAAATTCCCCTTTCTGTGCCCTATTTCAAATACACCACTTGTATGACATAATCATCTTAGAACAAACCGTAGATGCCTATTTTTGTCCTGTGATCTTAAACCATACAATATCAACCCATTCCCTCAAATGAACTGAATACCCATGAACCATGCAAGATGCATCACACCTATGACATATGCATTCTACTCAAGCAAACACCGGCCTCCTACACAACACCAAACACCAACACGCACACGCTAGTCATCATGTCTTAAAAGAATATACCAAATAATGCCTTGTCTTCAATTCTAATTCTATAAGAAGGCTTCCGGTAGACTCTCATCTCTTAGTTACCCATGTAGAGCGAAGACTGAATTCCTTTAACCGGCACGTCTTAGTTATTGACGAAGTGTGACCCCTACAGGAACGATGTTAATCATAATAGTTTCTCCTTGAAGTTATTGACTAAGAACACCATGGAAATATATAGCCTCACTTAGAATTCATGACTATAGTTAGAAGTGTCCAACATTCTCGTGCCTCTCCCTATAAATTTTTATTCTCAGAAGTCTTATAACGACGACTTTTACGATTAGCCAACTTCTATAATTTGCGTAGTGCCTGAAACCAAGAGTACCGTATCTTGTGGAATATGGCATCAAATTTGGATTCCTTTAATTACGTCTTCAATGTTTTCAAAACCCGAGTTACAATTGACGTACTTCTCTCCCTTTTAACTAAATTGTACTATTGATATTATGATTATTTAATTTCGAGCATAAAATTTTTATAAGTTGTGTAGGATAAATCCCCTGAATATTTTTATAAATTTCATTTCAAAGATATAGTATTTTATGAAAATATTAAATAGCAAATGAATTTTGTATTTTTACTTTTCTTTAAAGGAGTAATTTCAAGGGAGTTTATTATATACCACAAATAAATATATATATATTATATATAATATATATATATATATATATATATATATATATATATATATAGATATATATATAATAATATATATATACAAATATATATATATATATTGTATATACAAAAAT
>JANAVB010004797.1:7902102-8096623 GCA_029216955.1 Iris pallida | reverse complement strand
AGCATCGATAATTCTATTATTATTATTTAATGGTTGTATGTAGTTTTAAGCATGTCATTAGTGGAATGGTTAGAGCATGTTTAGAGGTTAGGGTTTTTTTAAATCCAACCTAACCCCTATTTATATTCTCTCCTCACTCTCTCCTCATTCACTCCTCCATTTAATTTCCTCAACCACCATCCTTAGGCAAGTACAACTTGCTCAAAAGTGGAGATTTTGCATTTTTTATTTTAAATTTTTTTCTTTTGATATATTTATCTATATTGTTCTCTCTTCATTCTCTATAAGTTTAGTTCTTGGAGTTTTGATTTTAATGGCTAGTTTGGTGTAGATCTAAGTTTCTAAAACTAGGGTTTTATGTATTTACATGATTTTGATCTACCAAACTTGGTTATTTTTGAAACTATTGGTCATAGGTTGTAGGAAAGTTGATTCTACACAATTTTGACCTTTGAAAAGTTAGATTTCGACTTGTTTTGAGGAAGTTATGGCCAAAACAATATTTGGATATTTTCTATGTCATCAGTCCTGGTTTGGCAGGGACGATGAATAGTGCTGCTGCATAGTGCCGTATAGTGCCGAGCCGCATAAGAATGTGATGTACCGAGCCGCATAAGAATGCTGCATAGTGCCGCATTGTGCCGAGAGCCGCATAAGAATGCTGCATAGTGCCGCATAGTGCCGAGCCGCATAAGAATGCTGCATAGTGCCGAGCCGGATAAGAATGCTGCATAGTGCCGTATAGTGCCGAGCCGCATGAGGATGCTGCATAGTGCGCATAGTGCGAGCCGTGAGGATGCTGCAGATAGTGTCGCATAGTGCGAGCCGCATAAGAAGGCTGCATAGTGCCAAGCCGCATAAGATGCTGCATAGTGCCGCATAGTGCCGAGCCGCATAGGATGCTGCATAGTGCTGCATAGTGCCCTAAATAGTGCCGCATAGTGCTGAATAGTGCCGCATAGTGCCTATTTTGGCTGTTTTTGGCTATTTAAGTCCTATTTGGCTGAATTGTGGCCAGAATTTCTCCTAACTCCCAACATAAAAGTTGTAGATCTTTACCTTGGCTTCAAGAATCTTCATGACTAGCGAGCTCTTCACACCCTAAGTGCATAGTACCTTCTTGTTCTATTTTCCTCTTGTGTTTTGGTCCTCATTCCTGATCTAACTCCTATGCGTATGCTGGATAACCCTATGTGTGTACTATGGTACAATCTATGTGAGCATCGATATACTATCCTATGTGCTAAGTGTTCCTATGTGATACCTGTCAGTACCTCCAAGAGTCCAGCATTTACATAGCAATTGGTCAGTAGCAATGACGTGGTATTGTGGTGTGTCGCATTACACCAAGAAGGGGGTACATACGTATGACTCTATGAGCCCGTAAGGATCACTTCTTGGGGTACTCGTACAATGTACGACATATAGGGGAGTGTGCATGTGACCACGACATGTGAACTCCGAGAATAACCTAGGGGTTAACTAGGCAACTAACTTGGTAGATGCATTGGGTGGGAAGAATCCCGAGATCGTGCCATACTAGCCACCCCAGGACCAGTCCTGACGTGTCGGGTTGGCCACCACGGATATGGTTTCACTCGCCTATAGCGGATGGCTATATCCGACTCCTACGAGCTATGTGTTATATGTTTTAGCGCGGTAGCCCTCCGGGGGACCGGTGCATAATCAATGTGATATATGTCTTATGGTTTGGCTAGCCCTGCTGGGTTGACACGATCTGAGGATTCCTTTTAATCATTATCGTGGAGATAACTCCGCCAAATATAGAAAGCCGCATGAATGAATGGCCGCTTGAAAAATGACTTGACTGTGCCTTATAACTTCCGTTAGTAGCCAAGGGACATGGACTGTCATGGTGCGTGGTCCAACCCATGTCCTTGTTTGGTTGTTGGGTTGGGCTATCGTGCTAGGACAGGCTGTGGACCGAGGTTACGACCGGAAGCTTTTATTAATTACCAGTATTATTCTTATATTTGCTTGGGTTTTATCTCACCCTTTTGTCCTTTCTTGTGGTACTTGCTATTCGGGGCTGACCCCGCTGGTTTTGTTTGGCCAGATCTCGTAGCAGCGCCTGAGGATCCAAACTTCCTCCCCGACGTCAATGGTGCATACTAGGAACATGGCTGGCGGGGGACTCGAGTGGGTTTCTTCTTCACCACTCTAGTATCTTTACTTATGTTTTGGCGTTTAGCCACCGGCACCTGTTAGCCGGCTAATCTGGATATTTTGTCTTGCATAATTTGTAATTAAATCAGACTGCAGCTGAAAACAATTATGTACCTATGACTCTCTGGGCTAGCTAACTTATAAAGCTAGATCCCCATGATTATTTTGATGATGCGTCGGGGACGCCTTACTGCTTTATCTTATATGATCATTATTTACTGCTTCTTGTTTGATTGATTGAGACCTAGATGCTCTGTGAGACCATAGGAGACTTGATTGTAGCATGCACCCCCTTGTCTCTTGACAGCCACGATCGCCGTATGACGTTTATATACCTCGTATGGAGTAGCTGGCCTAGTCAGTCTCCGTATTTCGGTACTGGGGCGTGACAAGGTTTTATTGGTGGCCCATGCAGGTCTGATTTTCAGACTTGTGGGGTGTTATTATTATAGGAGTCTCAATTAAAACTTGTTCCCTTTGAATCTCTTGCCTCGATTTCTCTTCCCTCATCTTGATTGATAACTTGAATTGCATCCTCGAATCTTCATCATCCTATCATTTAATATCATGTATCTTTCCCTATAGGGGTGCTTCATTCTCAGTAGCTGGTGAGGCCAACATGGAGGAACATCCAGTAGAGCATGGCTCGACGGGGCAGCAGCCGGAAGGAATGCCTTCTCCTGACCAGATCCGAGTGGAAGTGATATCAGAGCCAGTGGAGCCGCAGGTTCTAGAAACTCCCGCAACCCCGGCAGTACCGGCAGCGACGATAGTACCTGATGCTGCAGCACTCCTGGAGGTCATCCGGGGATTCCTGGCCACTCAGCAGCGTCAGGTGGCAGCCCATCAGCAACAGCAGACCCAGCAGCAGGAACAGAATGTGCTATTGAATCAGGGGTTACAATTAGCCCTTGAGAGAAGTGTCAGAAATGATTCGGGAGCGTCAGGGAGGTTTTGTCGACTTAATTCGAGATATTTTGACGGCACGGAGGATGCCATCACGGCGGATGCATGGCTTCAGGATACTGAGGCCATTTTGACTGCAGCTAAGGTTCCCGCAGAAGAGAAGGTTGACCAGGTCAGACTGTTACTTCAGGATCTCGCTCGCGACTGGTGGGCATCGGAAGAGGTTGGAATGAAGCGTCCTGTTCCTTGGGATAGCTTCAGTACCAGATTCAAGGCCAAGTACTTTGGCGTGGTAGCGCGGTATGAGCTACAACAGAGGTTTATCAGTCTCAAGCAGGCTGGTAAGACGGTGGATGGATATGCAGCAGAGTTCTGCAGACTGAGTCGGTTTGCACCAACGATGGTGGCTACAGAGCCAGAGAAGGCTATGAGATTCCAGCAGGGACTTTATTTGGAGATTCTACAGCTAGTAGAAGGGCACGACTATCAGACTTTTGACGCCATTTTAACGGCTGCTCGGAGGCATGAACTCACCCAACAAAGGTTGGTGACACGACATGGGGGCCAGAAGAGGTCACATCCCCAGAGTAGGGGCAGAGGAGAAGTGCAGCGAACATCGGCGCCAGCACCCGGCATCCGTATTCATGAGTCAGGAGCGCCGCGGAGGACGGTAGTATCAGAAATAACAGCACCAGCTCGGCATCAGCCGCAGAGGAACCAGCAGCGCCAGGGGGCGCCCATTGGATGTACTTACTGCGGTAAGGGAGGGCACACTAGGGATGTGTGTCGTTCAGCTAACGGATTGTGCATGAGGTGTGGCAGTCCAGACCACAGGATTGCCAATTGTCCTATGATGCAGAGGCCAGGGGGGCCAGTTCAGCAGTTTCCGGCGTTGCCAGCTCCGGGGGCAGCACCGAATCGAGGACCAGCATTGGCCGTAAGGCCGCTAGCTCAGTGTCTACCGATACAGGCTCAGATGTTTTGCCAGGCGCAGAACCAGGAAGGCCCGCAGAGGCCACAGCAACAGCATGGTCGAGGAAGGCAGCACCAGGGAGCTCAGCAAGGCCAGGGCCAGGCCTTCACCTTATCACTGGAGGATGTACTAGCTTCAGGCGAAGTGGTTGCAGGTAATATTTCTGTTACCTCTTTTCCTGCAGTAGCATTATTTGATTCGGGGGCTACCCACTCTTTTATATCTGCACGATTTGCGACACGTATTGGATTGGAGTTCGAGACATTGCCAGAGAGGATGAATATACTCACTGGTAATGGGCTCGTAGGAGTTAGCAGGGTATGCCTAGCGTGTCCGGTCGTAGTGAGTGGGCGATTATTGCCCGCATCTTTGATTGAGTTCCCTATGGGCAACTTTCACGTTGTCCTAGGCATGGACTGGTTGAGAGACAGTCATGCGACTATAGATTGTCGGGGAGGTAGGGTAGTATTTAATGTACCTGGCGTTGAGGAGTTCGTCTTTGTTCGATCATTGGAGGATCGACCCAAAGGCATCGTTGCAGAATCATTGGCAGAGCAGGAGCAGATTCCAAGGGTGGTCAGAGAGTTTCTTGATGTATTTCCAGATGAGCTTCCAGGTTTACCACCGGTGAGGGATGTGGAGTTTTGCATTGAGTTGAATCCTGGGACGGAGCCTAAAGTCGGCAGAGTTTACAGGATGTCGCAGTCAGAGTTGGACAAGTTGCACCAGCATGAAGAAAAACTGAAGGCGAAGCAGTTTATCCGAGACAGTGAATCACCTTGGGCAGCACCGGTGATTTTAGTACCCAAGAAGGATGGATCGACACGAATGTGCATTGATTACCGACAGTTGAATGCAGTGACACTAAAGAACAAGTATCCATTACCAAGGATTGATGACTTATTTGATCAATTGAGTAAGGCCTGCGTCTTCTCTAAGATTGATCTTCGATCTGGATATTATCAAGTGACGGTCTGGGAGCAGGACATACCTAAGACAGCATTTAGATTGCGGTATGGACATTATGAGTTTCTGGTGATGCCATTTGGATTGACTAATGCCCCAGCCGTGTTCATGGACTTGATGAACCGCATCTTTCTACCCTATTTGGATAAGTTTGTAGTAGTATTTATAGATGACATCCTCGTTTATTCCAGTAGTGAAGAAGAACATGAGAAACATCTTCGGACAGTTTTGCAGACCTTGAGGGAGCACCAACTTTATGCGAAGCTTAGTAAATGTGAGTTTTGGTTGGATCGTATTTCGTTCCTGGGACATATTATTTCTGGAGCAGGAGTGTCAGTAGATCCGAAGAAGGTTGAGGCAGTAGAGAATTGGCCAGTTCCGAAGACGGTAGCAGAAGTGCGTAGTTTCTTGGGATTGGAAGGTTATTATCGGAGGTTCATGGCGGATTTTGCCAGGATTTCGGCACCCTTGACGCGTTTGACGCATAAAGATGTAGAGTTTGTTTGGTCAGCAGAATGTCAGACATCATTTGAAGAGTTGAAGAAGAGATTAATCTCAGCCCCGATCTTGACACTTCCAGTAGGATCGGGAGGGTTTACAGTGTATTGTGACGCATCCGGGAAGGGACTTGGGTGTGTATTGATGCAGCATGGTAAGGTGATAGCATATGCATCTCGACAGCTTCGGGACCATGAAAAGAACTATCCGACCTACGACCTGGAATTAGCAGCAGCAGTGTTTTCGCTTAAGTTATGGAGGCACTATTTATATGGGGATCGAGTAGAGATTTACACTGATCATAAGAGCTTAAAGTATGTATTTATCCAGAGGGACCTGAACATGAGACAGAGAAGATGGTTGGAGTTACTGAAGGACTTTGATGTAAATCTTCAGTATCATCTAGGCAAGGCGAATGTGGTAGCAGATGCCTTGAGCAGGAGAGGTGGTGTATTCGTTTTAACCTCGCAAAGGCATATTTTGGAAGACCTTCAGGAAATGGGAATTGAAGTGATCTTGCCATAAGATACAGGAGTTATGGCCAGTTTACAGATTCAGTCTACTTTAGTAGAGAGGATCAGAGCAGCCCAGGTAGAGGATCCGCGGATCCAGAAGCTTCGATCAGAGTGTGAGTCAGGTCTCAGGAAGGAGTTAGTAATCCATGAGGATGGTACACTTAGATTCGGAAACCGTCTTTGTGTACCAGGTGGAGACCTTCGACAAGAAGTTATGTCAGAGGCTCATAGTTCTCCTTATTCCATTCATCCCGGAGGCACAAAGATGTATCAGGATATGAAGCAGCACTTTTGGTGGAATGGCATGAAGAGGGAGATAGCGAGGTTCGTATCCAAATGTTTGGTATGTCAGCAAGTGAAGGCAGAGCAGCAGAGACCAGCAGGATTGTTACAGCCGCTTCCTATTCCGGAGTGGAAATGGGATCACATCACGATGGACTTTGTGACCGGTTTACCTAGATCTCCGACCGGTCGAAACGCAGTTTAGGTAATCGTGGATCGGCTCACGAAGGTTGCTCATTTTCTTCCTTTCAGAGTAGGACAGTCTACTGAGCAGCTGGCAGAAATGTATATGAAGCAGATTATAAGGCAGTATGGTGTTCCAGTTAGCATAGTATCAGATCGAGACACACGGTTCACCTCTCACTTTTGGCGAAGTTTGCATCAAAGTTTGGGTACTAAGTTGAGGTTCAGTACAGCCTATCATCCGCAGACGGACGGACAATCAAAAAGAACCATTCAGACCTTGGAAGATATGTTACGGGCTTGTACTTTGGACTTCGGCAGAACTTGGGAAGATCATCTTCATTTAGTAGAGTTCTCTTACAATAATAGTTATCAGGCAAGTATACAGATGGCACCGTTTGAAGCATTATATGGAAGGAAGTGCAGGTCCCCTCTGGCATGGGACAATATGGAAGAAAGAAAATTGTTGGGACCAGAGATGATCACGCAGACAGTGGAGACAGTCAAGTTGATCAGAGAGCGGCTTCGAGTCGCACAGGACAGACACCGACACTGGGCAGATCAGCATCGTAGGCCTCTAGAGTTTGGCATTGGTGACCAAGTATTTCTGCGGATTTCGCCTACTCGGGGTGTCATTAGATTTGGAACCCGAGGAAAGCTTAGTCCGAGATTCGTTGGTCCTTTTGAGATTCTCGCTCGGGTAGGCGATGTTGCTTATCGGCTTGCCCTTCCTTCCTCGCTATCTGGCATACATGATGTGTTTCATGTATCTCAGTTGCGTGGGTATGTCCCGGATTCGAGTCATGTCCTCGATCACTCGGAGTTAGTCGTTGGTTCCGACCTAACTTACGAGGAACAACCCGTGTCTATTTTGGACCGGCGAGAGAAGGTGCTTAAGAACCGGACTATTAACCTTGTCCGTGTCGCTTGGGGCCATCACTCTCCGGGAGAGTCAATCTGGGAGCGCGAAGACGAGATTAGATCTCGGTATCCGCACTTGTTCGACTCAGAAGGTATGTTTCTCCTCATGCCTTGGTAATCCGATTACATGCATGTTTTGCACCATTTTGAAATATGTGATCAATGATTGCTAATGATAGGTTGCTTGTGTATATTGTAATTACACCTTGCTTGCCCGAATTTCTCTATCTTGTCTTGGCAGAAATTCCGAGGACGGAATTTTTCTAAGGAGGATAGAGATGTCACTCCCCGATCCCAATAGACGTATTCTTTCATGAATTCTGTACATGGTATCCCGTATTTAGCATCTGCATAATTCTATTTATTATTATTTAATGGTTGCATGTAGTTTTAAGCATGTCATTAGTGGAATGGTTAGAGCATGTTTAGAGGTTAGGGTTTTTTTTAATCCAACCTAACCCCTATTTATATTCTCTTCCTCACTCTCTCTTCTCATTCACTCCTCCATTTATTTTTCTCAACCACCATCCTTAGGCAAGTACAACTTGCTCAAAAGTGGAGATTTGTGCATTTTTTTATTTTAGATTTTTTTTCTTTGATATTATTTGTCTATATTGTTCTTCTCTTCATTCTCTACAAGTTTAGTTCTTGGAGTTTTTGATTTTAATGGCTAGTTTGGTGTAGATCTAAGTTTCTAAAACTAGGGTTTTATGTATTTACATGATTTTGATCTACCAAACATGGTTATTTTTGAAAACTATTGGTCATAGGTTGTAGGAAAGTTGATTCTACACAATTTTGACCTTTGAAAAGTTAGATTTCGACTTGTTTTGAGGAAGTTATGGCCAAAACAATATTTGGATATTTTCTATGTCATCAGTCCTGGTTTTGGCAGGGACGATGAATAGTGCCGCTGCATAGTGCCGCATAGTGCCGAGCCGCATAAGAATGCTGCATAGTGCCGAGCCACATAAGAATGCTGCATAGTGCCGTATAGTGTCGAGCCGCATAAGAATGCTGTATAGTGCCGCATAGTGCCGAGCCGCATAAGAATGTTGCATAGTGCCGAGCCGCATAAGAATGCTGCATAGTGCCGTATAGTGCCGAGCCGCATGAGGATGCTGCATAGTGCCGAATAGTGTCGAGCCGCATGAGGATGCTGCATAGTGTCGCATAGTGCCGAGCCGCATAAGAATGCTGCATAGTACCGAGCCGCATAAGAATGTTGCATAGTGCCGCATAGTGCCGAGCCGCATGAGGATGCTGCATAGTGCCGCATAGTGCTGAATAGTGCCGCATAGTGCTGAATAGTGCCGCATAGTGCTGAATAGTGCCGCATAGTGCCTATTTTGGCTGTTTTGGCTATTTTAAGTCCTATTTGGCTGAATTGTGGCCAGAATTTCTCCTAACTCCCAACATGAAAGTTGTAGATCTTTATCTTGGCTTCAAGAATCTTCATGACTAGCGAGCTCTTCACACCCTAAGTGCATAGTACCTTCTTGTTCTATTTTCCTCTTGTGTTTTGGTCCTCATTCCTGATCTAACTCCTATACGCATGCTGGATAACCCTATGTGTGTACTATGGTACAATCTATGTGAGCATCGATGTGCTATCCTATGTGCTAAGTGTTCCTATGTGATACCTGGCAGTACCTCCAAGAGTCCAGCATTTACATAGCAATTGATCAGTAGCAATGACGTGGTATTATGGTGTGTCGCATTACACCAAGAAGGGGGTACATACGTATGACTCTATGAGCCCGTAAGGATCACTTCTTGGGGTACTCGTACAATGTACGACATATAGGGGAGTGTGCATGTGACCACGACATGTGAACTCCGAGAATAACCTAGGGGTTAACTAGGCAACTAACTTGGTAGATGCATTGGGTGGAAAGAATCCCGAGATCGTGCCATACTAGCCACCCCAGGACCAGTCCTGACGTGTCGGGTTGGCCACCATGGATATGGTTTCACTCGCCTATAGCGGATGGCTATATCCGACTCCTACGAGCTATGTGTTATATGTTTTAGCGCGGTAGCCCTCCGGGGGACCGGTGTATAATCAATGTGTTATATGTCTTATGGTTTGGCTAGCCCTGCTGGGTTGACACGATCTGAGGATTCCTTTTAATCATTATCGTGGGGATAACTCCGCCAAATATAGAAAGCCGCATGAATGAATGGCCGCTTGAAAAATAACTTGACTGTGTCTTATAACTTCCATTAGTAGCCAAGGGACATGGACTGTCATGGTGCGTGGTCCAACCCATGTCCTTGTTTGGTTGTTGGGTTGGGCTATCGTGCTAGGACTGGCTGTGGACCGAGGTTACGACCGGAAGCTTTTATTATTACTAGTATTATTATTATTATTTGCTTGGGTTTTATCTCACCCTTTTGTGCTTTCTTGTGGTACTTGCTATTCGGGGCTGACCCCGCTGATTTTGTTTGGCCAGATCTCGTAGCAGCGCCTGAGGATCCAAACTTTCTCTCCGACGTCAATGGTGCATACTAGGAGCATGGCTGGCGGGGGACTCGAGTGGGTTTCTTCTTCACCTCTCTAGTATCTTTACTTATGTTCTGGCGTTTAGCCACCGGCACCTGTTAGCCGGCTAATCTGGATATTTTGTCTTGCATAATTTGTAATTAAATCAGACTGCAGCTGAAAATAATTATGTACCTATGACTCTCTGGGCTAGCTAACTTATAAAGCTAGATCCCCATGATCATTTTGATGATGCGTCGGGGACGCCTTACTGCTTTATCTTATATGATCATTATTTACTGCTTCTTGTTTGATTGATTGAGACCTAGATGCTCTGTGAGACCATAAGAGACTTGATTGTAGCATGCACCCCCTTGTCTCTTGACAGCCACGATCTCCGTATGACGTTTATATACCTCGTATGGAGTAGCTGGCCTAGTCAGTCTCCGTATTTCGGTACTGGGGCGTGACAGGACAGCAAGAAAATTATTTGCAAAGTTTGAGAAAAATAGCTTTCAAAAACAAAGAATTTTAGAAATTCCTACCGATACGGCGTACACCCCAATAAATCGGGCAACGTAGTCACATTCCATGAGCATCGAAATACGCGTATGGATGTTGTCGACGTGTGGAATTTAACAGAACTGGATTTCGTTGTGCGTGCGTGACGAAATTGATGCGTATCGATCGAGATACCCCATATCGGTCCCTTTGCAAACTAGTCCATAACTTAATGCACGTTCGTCATCTCATGGAAAAACTTGTGCCAATAGGACTATATCGTTTTGCTGGTCCTGTATGCCAAGTTTGGTATGATTCTGAGAAGGTCGACCGGAACGCTATTTTGGCGGGCCCCCAACCCGATTCAATGGCAAAATTATGCACGGCCCACCGAAATCCAACTTTGGACATACGGTTGGGTTCGTATAATTAAATCGGACTCATAGAAATATAGTTTGATAATTTTAGAGACCGTAGGTACTGGTACGCTTTTCGGTGCAAAATAAGTTCAATGACGGACAACGTTTTGACCCGAAATTACGATTTTGCCTCTGTGTCTAGAATTGGACTTTTGGGCAGACATTTTTAGACATTCATTTTATACCAAATATGTTCATGATGTTTATGTCAGCATCCGAGGACGTTTGTGGTAGTTGGCTTTCCTTGCTATACTATACATTTATCAGCAACTTAGGACACCAGACGAGTACAATTCATGTTTTGTTTCCAGTATTGTTAATTACTATAATTGCATGATTAGCAGTGTTCTAAATTTTGGCCTAGGCGGTCGCTTAGGCGCTAGGTGGTCGTCGGCCATACCGATAACCCCCTAGGCGGCAGTCCTAGGCGGTTATCAGGCCTAGGCGGTCCTAGGTGGGCGCCTAGGCCGAATTTTTTCAAAAAAATTCAAAAAAATGTAATTTTTTGATTTTTTTGAACTTATATGTTGTCGCCGCCTCCGCCTCCGACAACGTCCGCCACCGTCGCCGCGTCGTCTCCCACCGCTGCCGCCGCTGGTGCTGCTGCGGCTGGAGTATGGAGAGGGGAGAGGGGAGAAGAGAGAGGAGGAGAGAGATGGATCTCCCCTCTTTTATTTAGGTCATAAACTAAAAAAATTGTTACAAAAAAGGTGGGGGAGAGGATTCGAACTCAGAACCACCTATAGGTGAAAATAACTTATATACTTACTACTAACCATAAGAGCTCATAAGCTTTTACGTTTTATTTGTTATATATAAGTTATATATGCTATACTTAACATGTATTTGGAAAGAAAGAAATATTCAACCTGGGCGGCGCCTAGGCGGCCTAGGCGCTAGTCAGCCCTCTGGCGCACCGACTCCGCCTAGCAAAATTTAGAACATTGATGATTAGTGATACATATTTGATTCTTGACACATCCAGTACACGCGTTAGTGTCATATAAATTTTTGTCATGATGCCATGTTTTTTTACCGTGTTTCGTGATTTATTGTCGTGACTAATCCATGAGTTATAGTCAGGTGGAAAAGTACGTACTAAGTAGATATGTGATCAACCCCATAGATCGTATTTTATTTTATGCAATATAGATAGTGTAGACCGTGCTTTATTTCATGTAATGTAGATAGTGTAGACCGTGTTTTATTTCATGCAATGTAGACAGTGAGGATGCAAATCCTATATAGACCGTGCGGTGTAGTGGACCAGCCTGATCACATATTAAATATTATACTTCAAATCACATAGTTAGTTAAGTTTTCTTGTTCCATGATTCACTTGCCTTTATAGTTTATGATTAACTGTTCCACCATATTTTTTGGGTCATGTTTCATAGTTATTTCTTTCGTCATGTAAGTCATTTTTTACTCATGATTTTATAGTCGTTATTATATATTTGGAACTGCATGCTTGGATTGTACTCGTTCTATTCCTGACTGAAAGCCAACATTTTTCTGGTTAGCCGCGACTACTCTAAACATTGGGGAGACACGGGTGTACTTACAAGCCAAAACCTAGATATTAGTTAAATAGATGTGTTGTAGACATTTTTAATATTTATAAGAATATTTTACTTTCTTTAAATATAAAAATTGTGAATATTGTAAGTTAATTTAGTTATTGTGAATGAGCAGAAAGTTATTAGTTTATGTGATATTGAGCATTATGGCCTTGACATCTTTCTACCGTCGGCGTAGGCTGGCTTGGACATGCACTCGTATCACGAAAAGTGGGTGCAGGTCGTAACAGCCGAAGATATAGAGAATAGATAGTAGATACATCGCCCTAGAGACAAATGTATCCTAAGTAGTATGCTCCGCATGACGAGGAGCTAATAGAAGTATAATAAATAAGATTACATGCTAGAAGTGTACTCATCATGACGGATAGATACAAGTCTATCAGGATTGGGCCGGGACAAAGGGCTTGCAGGCAACCGAAAAATTATTCCCTTCCAATGCATCTAGGTAATCAAGCTAGTTGTTTAGTCCTTAATTTTTTTTCTTTCAGGATTTTGGGTATAAAATTTCACATAATCCATCCTAGACATGAGATATGCAAGATTGGACTTGACAAGACAAGAAACATAGTGCACTATAATAAGCCACAACAAGACAAGACATGACATCGAGACAGGACTACGCTACGACGAGCTATTATATCAAGCTAAGCATGTACAATGAAGTAGCTTGTAGGAAACTCTAGAGGGGGTGAATAGAGTTTGTGTCTATAATGACCAATTAAAAATAACTCTATGCTAAGTCCAGAAAACAACTACTAAGGGAATATATAATTAGAGAGTAATAATGCGAAAAGTAAAAGTGTTTCGAAGAACAAACACAAACACAGCGATATATCATGGTTTCCTTCGTGGAGGACTAGTTCAGGCCCGAGAACTCTTTCTCGAAGTTGAAATCCACTATTTATAAAATATGGTACACACGTGCCTTTAATCCGAAGAGTATGCCAAATTTTTACAAACACGAGGCTTCAATCCAAAGCACTCGAATACTTCAACTTCACGGATGTGAAACTTGGAATTTTTCAAGTGACTTCTTTTCAACTCTTGTACATAACTTCTAGCTGAATCGCACTGAGCACCCTGGGGCTTAGGAATTTTTGTGGCTAGGAAATTTGAAAGAGTAAGGCTTAGAGCATATAAGGTTTAGAAGATTGAAAGCTTGAGAGTGAGAGATGATTTGGAATGAGAAGAATCAAGCTCTATTTATACTAGGCAGGGGAGGCAGAGTTCGACCAGAGTTCTGTCCCAAAATATAATAAATTCGGAATTGGACAGCTTACAGCAAAATGACCCTTAAAATTAGGTTGCTAATTTTAAGGAGGCCAAGTTTGGCTCGAGTTCGGTTTTAGACCGAGTTTGGCCCGAGTTCGGTCTGCCTCAAACCAGAAGCCTTATATGGGTAAGGGTGGTTTGCATTGGTTCAGGAATTGGTTTATTTGTATGGTGGAGCTTGGAGAAATATATTTAGGGGTTGAGATGACACAATGCGACTCAACGTACATATTTTCCTAGACTCAGTAAATCGAAAATTACATACTGTGAACAAATTACATTTGCAATGCAACAGTTTTTAGATGACGTCTGTCTTGAACTTGATGTGTCGTATTGGATCATATTAGATATCAGGTGATATTCTGTCTTGAACTTGATGTGTCGTATTGGATCATATCAGATATCTATTGTTAATTATCAAATCAGGTTGACTATGATCCAGTTTGGGTCAACAATCTTCCCCATTTTGATAATTGACAAAATAATATTTGTACGTCTCAATATTCATAGATGGACACATGTTGAAGGAGAGAAGATCTTTTGCAAGTATGAAGTGGCTCTCTCGTAAATGAATATTTCTGTCCTAGTACATAAGATTAATCCAAGCAAAGAAGATGGACACAATGCATATACAATATCACATCTCAATACAATATCACATAGTATGCTATTTTTCTTCCCCTTTGTCATTTAGCAAAATAGTGCATAGCTCCCCCGTAAAGGGATATAAAAATAGACAAAGTGAAAAATCAAACATACAACATAACCATAACCAAACTTAATATTGAAACTAGTAGTTTGATAATCCAGTAGGTGAAACTTTCAATCTTTTAAACTTACATAAACTACATAGTGCATGAAACTAAAGAGCAGAAACATAACTAGAGTGCATCAGCAGTATCATAAAGTAGTAAACCATAGCCATCATGGAGCAGGAGGACGGGATGGACCAGCAGAACCCAATGGATCGCTGGCAAAATGACGAAGGTCGACAAAAGCAGCATCAGGATCCAGATAACTCATGGCCCAAGGGTCATCAATCTGATAGCCTTCGCAAGAAGGGTCCCGACCCATAGGAAAAGGCATAGTGGGATGCCTTGCCATGTTGTATTGGATATCATGAATAGTATTGCTAATGGCGGTTATCTGAAGGGTGGTCCGATAATCCAGTTGAGTATAATGATCATCTTCCAACCAGAAGCGGTCGCACAACATGTCTCTGATAGAATCTAGGGTGGCAGGTGGTTCAGGTTGAGGAGCATAAGAATCAGATGATGCTTCCTCAGCAGTAGTAGGAGGTAAAGCAGCAGGAGCAATCCTACGAGCCTTAGAGAGGTAAACAGGAGCTGCTATGAACTGACAATCGTCTAAAGAAATGTTAAAGGCAAAAAAGATCATGGGTAGGTACATAGCATACACAAGTACTCTAGGCTTCTTTCTAGCACGAATCATCCAGTCCATCATCGTGCGTGGAAAGTTGAATGGGATGGTGAAATATAGATAAAACAGTGCAGAAATCTCTAGATACGTTACTTCATCAGAAGATCCAGAGGATAGAAGAAAATATAATACGATGAAGTTCATAAAAGTGTTGGTTAAGATATTTAGCACGAAGTTTACGA
Organism: Iris pallida; assembly: GCA_029216955.1. Lineage (NCBI taxonomy): Eukaryota > Viridiplantae > Streptophyta > Magnoliopsida > Asparagales > Iridaceae > Iris > Iris pallida. Next base: position 8,081,310 of record JANAVB010004797.1, on the reverse strand, counting down.
GGACCAGGGTTGGGTTCACACATCATGTCTTTAAAACCTTCTAAGGTGATACCGTCAACAAACTTGAAGTCACGAGCATCGACAAGACATTCCCAAGTATTGGGTTCCCTAGAATAAATCTTACGATCATCACGAGTGAGATTGCAATAAAATATTTTTATGGCATTAAGATAAACTCTTGAAGAGGTAGATACTAGTTTATCAAGACAAAGGTCTTTAAAATTAGAGTCAAATTCATCAAAGATGGTAAAATTAATAGGATGACCTAGTTCCATACTACGTGCACAAAAGTCAGTATACCATTCGTTAGAAGCTTCTAACGAAACAAATATGTGTGCATTGTAGGTGTCGGCATTGGGAGGAGAATGTGGGTTAAATAAAGGGTGAAGGGGATCTACAATAGGAGGAGGATTTGATGAAAAGGCTTCACTTCTACTCCTTTTTCCTCTAGGGAAGAGTCTAGGTGCCATGGAAAAATAATGAAAGTAGAGATAGGAAGATACAAGAAATATACCTCAAAGAAAAGTAATGGAGATGAAAAAGAATCCTCGAAAAGCTTCAAATCTTGAGTTTTTAAGGGAAAGATCACTAAATATGAGAGATCTAGGGTTAGGTTTTTGAGAGAAGTGGATGGAGAAAGATGGAAGATGAAGAAAGAGGTTTAAAATTTGGGTTTATATAAAGTAGAGCCGGCTGCAATAAAAAAAAGGAGGGTGTTGATCAAGTAGATCGGACGGCCTACAATGGCTGAAGGTTCTGGAACCGACTAGACCGAGTTTGATCATAGACCGAATTCGGCCCGAGTTCGGTCTACGTGGATCCAGAACTCCAGACAATTTAAGCCAGGAGGAAACAAGGATAGTCTAGAATTGAAAAAATAGTGGATTTTATTTGCCATAAAATAAGTAGAACATGCGACAGATTTGTGAATCATTATTCAGTATATGTGAATCGTCTCAGGTTAGCTGGAGGGGGCGGTTCCCAGCTAGTGGTAGTTCGAAGACACTTGGCACCATGTCGCTTAGGCTTTTATGTCTGCTTGACAAAAGGATCCTTTCGGCTTGTACCCAAAATAATACAACATATGAGAATTTTGATTTAGCAAGTATTTGTATAGGTAAGATTTATTGTATGGCATTTACATCCAAGATTCCCAATTCTCGACGAAGAAAGTTGAAACGCTCTTCGGCAAGTAGTTTAGTAAAAAAGTCTGCTAGCTGATGATCAGTGTCAATGAATTCTAAATTAATATCTCCTTCCAATTGATGATCTCTTAAAAAGTGGTGTCGTATTTCTATATTCTTAGTGCGTGAGTGACATACTTGGTTCTTAGTCAAGTTAATGGCACTAGTATTATCACAGAATATGGGAATGTGCTAAAAAGATTATAGTCTGTTAGGGTTTGCTTCATCTACAAAATCTGAGCACAACAACGTCCTGCAGCAATGAATTCAGCTTTGGTTGTAGATAGTGCGACAAAGTTTTGCTTTTTGCTAATCCAAGAGACTAAAGCTTTGCCTAACAAATGATACATGTCTCTGGTACTTTTACGGTCGACTTTGCATCCAGCAAAATTAGCATCCGAATAACCGATTAGGTCAAAGGATGTAGTTTTGGGATACAACAAGCCCACTGTAACAGTGCCTTTAAGGTATCGAAAGATATGCTTAACTGCGCTCATGTGTGATTCCTTAGGGTTGGCTTGATAACGAGTACATAGGCAAACACTAAACATTATATCAGGACGACTAACAGTTAGGCAGAGTAAGCTACCAATCATACCTTGATACTTACGTTGGTCGACTGGTTTGCCTCTTTCATCAAGTTCTAATTTCGTTGTTGTAGCCATCGGAGTGCTGATTGTTTTGATGTTATCAAGATCAAATTTGTTCAGCATGTCCTTTGTATACTTCGATTGACTGATGAAAACCCCTTATGACTTTTATTTAACTTACAATCCAAGGAAGTAGTTAAGTTCCCCCATTATGCTCATCTCGAACTCATTTTACATACACTTAGCAAATTCTTGGCATAATGCCTCATTAGTAGACCCAAAGATAATGTTATCTACATAATTTTGCACTAATAGAATTGTGTCATCAATTGATTTTATAAAAAGTGTCGTATCAATCTTCCTTTTTGAATTAGGCATTCATACCAAGCACGAGGAGCTTGTTTGAGGCCATAAAGAGCTTTCTTAAGCTTAAAAACATGATCAAAAAATTTATGGTTTTCAAAACTAGGTGGTTATTTTATGAAAACTTCTTCTTTAATAAAACCATTGAGAAAAGCACTTTTGACATCCATTTGAAAGAGTTTAATGTTTTGGAAATTTGCAAAGGCACAAAGCATGCAGATTGATTCAAGCCGTGCGATAGGAGCGTAAGTCTCATCGTAGTCGATACCTTCCTCTTGGTTGTATCCTTGAGCTACAAGATGTGCTTTGCTATGTGTGACTGAACCGTCCTCATTAACTTTGTTACGAAAGACCCATCGAGTACCAATGATCGAATGGTCAGCAGGTTTAGGAACAAGTTCCCAAACCTAATTTCTTTCGAATTGGTTAAGTTCTTCTTGCATTGCAGATATCCAAAATTTATCAGAAAAATCTTCTAAAATATTTTTAGGTTCTATTTGAGATATAAAAGTAGTGCTAGCTATAGAATCTCTAACAGGTGAACGAGTACTTACTCCTCTTGATACCTCACATATTACCAAGTTTTTTGGATGTTCTGGTGTGAAATGGAACTTCTTTGGTAAGCTTTCCAGAGAACTGGCTCCAGATGTTGTATCCTCAGAGGTAGAAGTTACTGGTCTTATATGTACGTCATTGTCGTCATCAGAAACAGCTGTTATACTATTATTCTAATCAAAAGTAACATTAGCAGATTCTTCAACAATCATAGAGAGCTTGTTGAACACTCTGTATCCTTTACTCTTGGAAGCATATCCAAGAAAAATACCTTCGTCAGCTTTGGCATCAAACTTGCCTAAGTTGTCTTTGGTATTCAGGATAAAGCAGCAGACATGCAAACACTCTAAAATAAGAAATAGTTGGGGTTCTACCAAACCAAAGTTCATAGGGAGTTTTCTTCGAAATAGGTCGAATCAAAACCCTATTCAAGACATGGCATGTTGTACTTACAACTTCTGTCCAAAAATATTTCGGAAGTGAAAACTGATTCAACATGAATCTAGCCATATCGCCAAGAGTTCTATTCTTCCGTTCCACAACACCATTTTGTTGGGGAGTTCTAGGACAAGAAAATTTATGATTTAATCCATTTAAATCACAAAACTTTTTGAAGTCAGAGTTTTCGAATTTGCCCCATGATCACTTCAGATTCGAGTAATCATGAAACCTTTTTCGTTTTGTACCTTTTTAGCAAAAATTTTAAAACAGAGATAGTATTACTTTTGTTTGAAAAAAAAAGAAAACCAAGTAAAACGAGAAAAGTCATCAACAATCACAAAAGCATAGAGTTTTCCACCAAGACTGGCTACTCTACTAGGACCAAACAAATCCATATGAAGAAGTTGCAAGGGTCTAGTAGTACTTACAGAGTTGATGGATTTAAATAAAGATTTTGTCGCCTTATTTTTCTCACATTCGGCATATATCGTATCCTTTTTGAATGTGATATCTAGTAGTCCTCTTACTAACTTCTTGGTTGAAAGTCTTGATATGGTATCCATATTTGCATATCCAAGACGCATATGCCATAGTAACCTTTCATCCTTGTGAGCATAGAGGCATCTTCCTACATTGTTTGTATCTTTCGAGAGATATAATATATATATATATATATATATATATATATATATATATATGTTATCTTCCCTTATCCCTTCAAAAGCAATGTCTCTAGATGATCTATCATATATAGAGCATTTATTTTTCCCAAAGTTAATATCATATCCATTGTCAGCAAGATGACTAATGCTGAGCAAGTTATGCTTTAACTCTGTTACTAAACAGACATCTTTAATGACAGAAGAGGGAGGATTACCAATAGTACCGTTACCTATAATATAACCTTTTAGATTATTGACGAAGGATACATATCCTTCCCTTTTCATCGAAAGTGTTGCAAAAAGATTTGCATTTCCAATTATATGTCGCGAGCACCCACTATCGAAAATCCATTTGCTTCTAGAAGATAAAGGAAGGTCCACCTACACCACGAGTAGATGTGACCTTTGGTACCCAAATCCTTGAGGGTCCTAAAATGTTAGTCTTCAGTACCCATGCATACATGTTTAAATCAACTAATCTTCTGATTCTACATTGTGGTGAAGTGTGTCCATATTTACCACAGTAGTGACATGTAACATGCATATTTGTGTTAGGAGTAGGATGATAGTGATGTCTATGTGTGGGTGATTGTCGTGCTGCATGAGAATACGTATAGATAAAAGCATGTTTGTGTGAAGCATGTGTATGTGTATTTTTTTTATGTCGTGTACTCTTGTGTTGAGCATTTTTGTGTCTCGTGTATGTGTTGTGACCGTGAGACTGAGTTTGAGGTTGAATAACCTGTTTGCCCAGCCTGATCTCTAATCTTTTAGAGGCAGTATATATTTCATCATATTTGGCAGTCAAAGCACTAATTCTTATAGCTGCAATATTGTATTTCTTCTTCTTTTCCGTAATTTCTTTATTAAGTATGGTAAGATCATGTGTTTGTTTCTCAATACGAGATTCAGCATCGTGTAAACTTAATTTAAGTTTGGATAACTCCTCAGTGTTCTCTATGAGTGGTGTTTCTCTAATATTATCAAGTAAGCACGATAGTCTATGAATCTCAGCTTTATGAGTCTTAATCTCATCCTTTGTATGTTTGTATTTACTAAGTAATTTCTTATGATCTTTAAGTAAATCACTGAAAGCATCTCCAAGTTTATCAAAAGTAAAGTCATCAAGTGGATCATTTGCTACCTTGTCGGATGTTGCCATTAGGCAGATGTTTGCAGTATTTTAGGAAGTGTCCTCATCTTCTTCTAAGTCGCTGGCTTCGCTTTCGGGCCAGTTGCTTGTGTTGGCATAATTTCGAGAGGATGGCTTTTTGTATAACTTTTCATATCGACTCCCTTTCTTTGCTGCAGGGCAGTCTTTCTCTTCTTACAACCGTAGCAGGTAGGCTCTTCATCGTCATCTTTTTGTTGTTCATTCGGTTGAATCGTAGGAACTTCTTAAAGTTGTGAACCATGAGCGCTTGAACATTACCTTCGGAGTCATCATCATATGTTTCATCTGGAGCAGTCTTTCAGCGATGAACTCTTAGAGCGATTTCTTTTTTTCTTTGGGGCAGATTATTCAAAGTCCTTGAGGTCGAGCTCATGCATCATTAGTTTGCCCATCAGAGTCTCTAGAGACATGGTAGTAAGATCGTTGCCATCGATGATTGCCGTGGCTTTGGGGTTCCAGTTCTTCGTTAGTCCCCTTAGCACCTTCTGTATCTTCTCATGGTTGGAGTAGTTCTTTCCAAGGGAAGATAGAGGGTTGACGATGTCGAGAAATATGGTGAACATCTGTGTGATCATCTCGTTGGGCTTTATCTTGAATGCCTTATACTTCTGTGTTAGCCGACTGATTTTTGATTCCTTGACTTGAGTGATTCCTTCATAAGTTACTTCTAGAAGCTTCCATACTTTGTGTGAAGTGGTACACGTAGATACCCTATTGAATTCAGTCCTGTCTATAACACATAAGAGAGCATTAATAGCCCTAGTATCTAGACTAGCATGTTTCTTTTCTGGATCAGTGTATTTGTCATGAGGTTTCTCTATGAGGTTTCTAACAACTACAATTCTAGCAAGCTTCTTACAACCATCTGTAACTATGGTCCATAAGTCAAAGTCTAGAGATTTCATATAAAAGCTCATTCATGTCTTCCAGTAAGTGTAGTTGGTTCCATCAAATAGGGGTAGCCTATGAGTGGACTGTCCTTCACCGTGGTTAGTGTAAATGGGTTGTGTGGTTACCATAGATCAGCTCTAGGGTGTTAATCCTTTATCAAGAGACCAGTGCTCTAATACCAATTAAAGTAGCGTATAGGCAACTCTAGAGGGGGTAAATAGAGTTTGTGTCTATAATGACCAATTAAAAATAACTCTATGCTAAGTCCAGAAAACTACTAAGGGAATATATAATCAGAGAGTAATAATGCGAAAAGTAAAAGTGTTTAGAAGAAAAAATGCAAACACAGCGATATATCCTGGTTTCCCTCGTGGAGGACTAGTCTAGGCCCGAGAACTCTTGCTCGGAGTTAAAATCCACTATTTGTGAAATAGGGTACACACGTGCCTTTAGTTCGAAGTGCATGCCAACTTCTTACAGACACGAGCCTTCAATCCAAAGTGCTCGAATACTTCAACTTCACAGATGCGAAACTTGGAATTTTTCAGGTAACTTCTTTTCAACTCTTGCACAGAACTTCTAGCTGAATTGCACTGAGCACCTTAGGGCTTAGGAAGTTTTGTGATTAGGGGATTTGGAAGAGTAAGGCTTAGAGCATATAAGGCTTAGAAGATTGAAAGCTTGAGAGTGGGAGATGATTTGAAATGAGAAGAATCAAGCTCTATTTACACTAGGAAAGGGAGGCAGAGTTCGGTCAGAGTTTTGTCCCAAAATATTCAAAAATTCGAACGTTGGACAGCTCGCAGCAAGGTGGCCCTAAAAATTAGGTTGCTAATTTTAAGGAGATCGAGTTCGGTCCGAGTTCGATTTTAGACCGAGTTCGGCCTGAGTTCGGTCTGCCTCAGACCAGAAGCCTTATATGGGTAAGGGTGGTTTGGTTTGGTTTGGTTCAAGAATTGGTTTGTTTGTATGATGGAGCTTGGAGAAATATGTTTAGGGGTTGAGATGAGACAGTGTGACTCAACGTACATACTTTTCTAAACTCAATAAATTAAAAATTACAGACTGAGAACAAATTACATTTACAAAGCAATAGCTTGTAGACAACGTTTATCTTAAACTTGATGTATCGTATTGGATCATATCATATATCAGGTAATGTTCTGTCTTGAGCTTGATGTATCGTATTGGATCATATCAGATATATGTTGTTAATTATCTAAATCAGGTTGACTGTGATCCAGTTTGGGTCAACATACAGGAATCAGGAGTGTGCCACGATGGGCCACTATCAAGACAAGACAACAACATGTACAAAAAATCCAGGCAAACATGGCAGTATAAGACAGGAAACATGGTATGGCATATAAAGAATTATACTATCAAAGAAAATCCAGAAACTAAACAATACATCATGAAAGAACATAACTTAGGAGTCCATTCGGAATATCCGTCGAACTTTTGCGAATTTTCGAAGGATGATCCGTTCGGTCACAGCTAGTTTTGTACATAAAATGGGCCATTCGGAAGATCCGTCGGATTTTAGTGAATTTTCGAAAGATGATCCGAGAATATGTAAAAAGCTCAGTAACGTAAGAACAATTCTCCGGAGCCAAAATCTAGTCCCAAATCTCGTCTAAGTCTACTCCAGCTTACTCAATAGTACAGGTAAGACTCATATACCAATATGGACTAAGTCTAATGGTTGGTGTCACGACCCGCACCCAGTGTAGGGGCACGAGAAGTGGTTACGTCCAGCCTACGTCGCAGTATCGGTGGTAGAACGCTGTCCTAGGTCACATACATCTAACAGATATAAGGTACATGTACAGTTATACTCTCCGAATGGAGGAATAATATAAAGTACAACTCAATCACAACTAAGGAAGAAAGTACGATAAGGTAGATAGATAATCAACAGAATCCACAGATGATAAATACAAGATAAGAGAGAGAACTAAATGTCTAAGATAAACAACTCCATAATATCCAAAATAATAATCCCCAAATAAGTACAAGTGTATCCAACAAGACATGATGATAAATAAGATATTAGTCTAGCTAACTAGCCTAGACTACTGGGGTAATATCATTTGTAAGGGCTGGGTCCTCCTGAGAGTCCAGCTCACATGTGTCATCTAGGCCTGCTCTATAGTAAGTGGGACAGAACTCCTCAATGTCATCTGTAATATTTCAACAGGTCCAGTCAGGACGGGAGCGAGCACAGTACATCTCACGCAGTTCATAATATGACAGGATATATAAATATGCAATAGAGTATGATACATAAAATGCTGCAGAATATACATGAAGTAAAAGAGAGAGAACTGTAATGTAAATAGATACTATAAGTAGAGAACTAACAGTGAATTAGTGATTTAAAGTACAAGATAAACATGTGAACGGCTTAAATTTGCACATGAGTAATCTAAGAGTTTGTACATGAGTATACTACTTTGGAATTGTTTACATGACCATTTATACTCCCTCGTACCCCCAATCAATACACAAGGATCCAGACAGGTTATGTTATTGCACATGATATCATATGCAGGCCCATAATATGGTGCACATGATTATATACATGGGGGCTCCGTGAACATGAGAGTACATGAATCACGAAAGTGCACATGAATGGTGAAAAGTACCAAAGTACATGATGAAAGTGAAACGCACATGACATACTGTAACCCGATGCTCCCGAGGGGGATAACATCTCATGAATGGATCCATATAGTACCAATCCGTGTTTCCAACGTGACAACATCAAGTAAAGTAATCTAGAGCGTAAATGTAAATCCTATCAAGTATGAAACGGTCAGAGAATGTACTCGCCTGATATCCTGAGTATTTGAATGAAATACTGTCTGAGGAGTGGTGTCTGGCTCCTATTCAGAACAGTACAAGTCACAACATATCCAAATTGGTAAAATAAACTGCTACAATGCATTCTACATGATGTTTGGGTCAATCTAGGCTAAAGTCAACCTTTGGTCAACTCTAGTTAACTACTCTAGTCAAACTAGGTCAACTAGGTCAAACCTAACCCAAACAAGTCTCACTAAGCCTAACCAGTCTATTCTAGCAAGCACACATCATTCACAAGTCACACAAGTCTAACCACACACAAAACTCATGTGTATACACTCCATATACACATAGGCTTGCACATTAGGATACCCATAGGCTATACTACATAGGCTATATGTCATATACACATATATAGGCATGCATACATATTCAATTTCCACATATATATTCACTAAAATCATTTGGATAATATACATATATCTATATTACATTACATTTATCACACAAGATTATATATTATATATATATATATATATACATATACATATATATAGAGAGAGAGAGAGTGTCATGCATATGTATGTGTGTCTCATGTGGTAGCAGGGATATAGGTTCCCAGGTTTCCAATTTCAGTGTGTGTATAGATGTAGTGTGTGTAAGGGTGTGTGAGTGACAGTGGTGTGTGTGTTTAAGTGTCAATGTGCATACATGACAGCCTTGAAATTCTCAGGAAAATAGTGTGAAATATGTGTCAATTCTTAGTTTGATTCATGTGTGTGTCAACAGGGCATATGCATGTGTGTGTATCCATATTGTTCTCAGTTTTCAGGTTAATGTGTGTAGATGTAGTGTACTTGAATGTGGTTCATGTGTGTGTATGCAATATATTCTCAGGTGGTGTAATGTGTATGAGTGTGTGTATAATATATATCAATGGCAGCTATCAATTCTCAGTCTTGAAATAGTGTACACAAAACAGCCTATAAGCTGATACCCCAACTGAAATCGAAAACCCAATTATCAATACAACCATGAATCCTACTTTGCAACTTAATTCAGATGTGTATACATATTGAAACTAAACCAACCACAAATCAGTAAACCACATGACATTTGCAATTCTCAGGAAACAAACAGTGCATATATTAACAGTTTGCAGTTTAACAGTCCAATACATATTCGAAAACCCAAAATCCTATGCTAACATAAACCCTAACATGGTAGGTTGATCTCTGATGCATCTAGGTGAACAAACATCACAATTTAATCATACAAAAATAGTTTAACATACATCAAAATCTCAGGGAACCAATAAATCAGTCTAGTATCAGAATTTAGGGGAATTCCTAAATTCGAATTCAAAAATAATTAATAATTGATTTAATAGGTTGGTAAATGAAGTGCCACATGTGATTGTGTCATGGGTGTGTTCCAGTGTCCAAGAACTGGACACAATGTGTCCAAAACCCATTCTAACATACAAGCACTGAAACAGTGCACTGACAGCATCGTGCGCGCGTGTCGAATGAGCGAGGGACACGTGTGTCCCACCAAGTGTGTTGTGGTCGTGCACATAGGTAGAGGGGGTCTAGGGCTAGGGTTTGATCACCCTGAGATCTGTCCACAACGTGTCTACAAGAGACACGAAGTCTGTGTCAGTGCTTATTGGTCGGCTATGAACTGTTAGTGCAAAACCCGTACAGCTTCGATAACTCACAAACCACACAATAAAATTCGATAAAACTCCATAGTCCACCTGACAGTCATCACTCTGCCATCTCGTGCTGTGTCCATGGAGAAATCGGACACGGGCAGCAGGACACCCGACCGAGTCTCCGTGTAGTGAGTTCGTATCCATTTTGCACACGGACACAGCTCGATATGAGCTCAGAGCTAAGATTCTAGAATCCCCACGTGTAGGGCTACGAGAATATATATTTAGTTTAGCAAAATACTAAAATCCATTTCTAAGTGGCATTCTAACAAACACTTGCACATACACATTGACACGTGTCCGATACGGCACCAAATGGACACGATTTCTAGCCAAATTTGAGGGACAGCTAGGGTACATGTAGATCTAGGATAGGATGCAAAGAAACCAAAATAATAACACAATTTAGAGGGTTTACCTGTAGTGTGTACAATGGCAAGAAAAGCCCCAAAATAGAGTGTTTCTCCTTGCTAGCTCAAATCCCCAAATTGTTCAAAAGCTTGGATTTCTCTCCATAATCAGAAAATAGAGGAGTATTAGACTCTAATGCAAGAAACTAGAGCCAAAAAGGAATTAAAATAGAAAAGTTATAGATTAGGGAAGAATGGCCATACCTTTTCTTTTCAAAAGTGTTGATTCAAATCAAAAGAGGCAAGAACCAAAGGAAGAGAGACTTTATAGGGGGAAGCCCTAGGTGGCTAGCCTAATGAGTGGGGATTAGGGTTAGGGTTTAGTCTAGTGGGCTTTGGGCCAATTTGAATGGTCATGGAAATCAATTCATAAGTCTCAAGTCATTGAACCAAATCTTTAATCCTCCTATTTCAAACTTGATTCTAAGTGACCTAACTTGGGTTGACTTAAGTTAGACTAGGGTCTCACCATGCTAATCAAGTCACCATAGCTAGGGTCAACATCTAGGTTAGTCTCCAAAGTCTCAACTAACAAAAGTCAAAAATAACAATCATCATTCCAATAATTCAAATAAATTCAAAATTAACAAAATGACCAAAATACCCTCATGCTAAAACGTGATAGTGACAAATCTACCCTCATTAAAAGAATTTTGTCCTCAAAATTAAAAGGCAAAACTTAACTGATGAGAAGGATAGACAATTATACCTCAAGGTCCAAAAAGATATGGGTATCGCTCGCGCATCTCATCCTCCCGCTCCCAGGTAGACTCTCCTGGAGAATGATGCCTCCATACGACGTGAACCAAGGGTATCACCTGGTTTCTTAGTACCTTCTCTCGGCGATCCAGAATCTCTACTGGCTGCTCTGGATAACTGAGAGTAGTCCCACCTCAATCTCAGAATGATCAAGTATATGGATAGGATCAGCCACGTACCGTCTCAACTGTGATACATGGAATACGTTGTGGACACCCACTAGTGCAGGTGGCAAGTCTAGCTGGTATGCCACGTCACCGACTCTTTCGCTGATCACGAAAGGTCCGATGAAACGCGGGCTAAGCTTCCCACCTCCACCAAAACGTACGGTACCACAAGTCGGAGATATACTCAAAAAACCATGTCTCCGACCTAACACAAACAAGGTCTCAAGTTATAAAATAATCAAATATGATCAAACAAACACAAACAACAACCTACTTCTAATCCTCTCTCTAATCTGTACCTCAAACTCCAAAGGCCTCCGGTAGCTATCGGCCCAATGTCGATGTATGTCATGCGCCACACGAAGTCTGTCCCTGATGAGCTTCACCTTTTCGGCTGCATCAACAACCATCTCAGGTCCCAATAAAGCTCGCTCACCTATATCATCCCAAGATAAGGGTGTACGACACCTACACCCGTACAACGCCTCGAAAGGTGACATCTCAATGCTGGCCTGAAAACTGTTGTTGTAAGCAAACTCTACCAAGTACAGGTGATCCTCCCAGGATTCTCCAAAATCCAAGACGTACGTCCGCAGCATATCCTCGAACGTCTGAATAGTCCTCTATGACTGTCCGTCCGTCTGAAGGTGGTATGCAGTACTAAACTTGTGCTGAGTGCCCAAACTAGTCTGCAGACTCCACCAAAAATAGGAAGTAGAGTGACTATCCCAATCCAAGATAATGCTGACCGGAACTCCACAAATCCTGATAATCTGTCGTATGTACATCTCTGCAAGCCTCTCAATAGACGTACCCACTTTAAATGGCAAAAAGTGGGCCGATTTGGTCAACTTGTCTACGATGACCCAAATCGCGTCTTTTCCTTCTAGTGTACGCGGCAATCCAGATACAAAATCCATTGTGATATGCTCCCACTTCCAATATGGAATGGGCAATGGCTACAATAAACCCCCTGGCCTCTGCCTCTCTGCCTTGACCTGCTGACAGACCAAACATATGGCTACGAAGCGAGCTACCTCCCAATTCATCCCATACCACCCGACGTGCTCCCTCAGATCCCTGTACATCTTGTTGGCACCAGGATGTATAGAGTACTGAGATCGGTGGGCCTCATGTATGACCTGCTCCCTGAGCTCTCCACTGGATACACACATCCTGGAACCGTGCCTCAAAGCACCATCCTCTGCAAGAGTAAACTCACCATCCACCAGCCCTGCTCGAACCTGCTCTCGGATACACCGTAGAGCAACATCCTTGAACTGCATCGACTTGATCCTCTCCACCAAGTTCGACTGAATCTGAAGGCCCCACATCTGCATCTGAACTCCTGGCACAATCACCTCAATCCCCAGGCTCTCCAAATATGCTAGCAAGTGATGATCCATAGTCAAACACATGGATGTCGGATACCTACTCAAGGCATCGGCAACCACGTTGGCCTTTCCTGGGTGATACTGTAGTGATATGTTGAAGTCCTTCATCAGTTCTAACCACCTGCAATGCCTCATGTTGAGCTCCTTCTGTGTAAACACATACTTCAAGCTCTTATAATCTGTGAAGATCTCCACCCGCTCTCCGTATAAGTAATGTTTCTACAACTTCAGAGCAAATATAAATACTGCCAACTCCAAGTCATGGGTAGGGTAGTTCTTCTCATAGGGACATAACTGCCTGGAAGCATAGGCAATCACCTTTCCATGCTGCTGCAAGACACAACCCAAACCCTTCATCACTGTAGATAGTGAACCTTCCCGATCCTGATGGCAAAGTCAGAATCGGTGCTGTCGTCAGCCACTTCTTCAACTCATCAAAAGCGACTTGATACTCCTCTGACCAAACAAACTCTGCATCCTTCCGGGTCAGCCGAGTCAACAGCTCTGCAATCCGGGAGAAATCCTGTACGAACCTCCTATAATAGCCTGCCAGTCCCAAGAAGCTCCTGATCTCTGCTACTGAACTCTGTGTCGACCAAGCCTCAATTGTCATGATCTTCTTCGAGTCTACTGAGATCCCATCTCCAGTCACCACATGACCCAAGAAGTCAACTCTGTCCAGAAAAAACTCGCACTTCGAAAGCTTGCCATGAAGCTTCTCCCTCTTGAGTGTCTCCAGAACCACTCTCAAGTGCTCCTCATGATCCTCCTCAGTCTTCGAATACACCATGATATCATCGATGAACACCACCACGAACTTGTCCAAGTACTGGTGGAACACCTTGTTTATCAAGTTCATAAATACCGTCGGGGCGTTGGTCAGCCCAAACGGTATAACCAAGAACTCAAACTGACCATACCGCATCCTGAAGGCGGTCTTCGGGATATCCTCCTTCTTCACCTTTACCTGATGATAACCTGACCTCAGATCAATCTTCAAAAAAACCCGAGCTCCGCTCAACTGATCAAAGAGATCATCAATCCGCGGCAGTCGGTATCTGTTCTTGATCGTGAGGTTGTTGAGTGCCCTGTAGTCGATACACATCCGTACCGACCCATCCTTCTTAGGTACAAAGAGTACCGGAGCACCCCAAGGTAAAAAAAATCCTATCGGATGAAGCCCTTGTCCTGCAGCTTATCCACCTGCTTCTTCAATTCTACCAACTCACTGTTGTTCACTCGATAAACAAGCTGAGAAATCGGCTCCAGCTGAGAAATCGGCTCCACGTCGGGAACCAAGTCTATCGAGAACTCAACATCCCTGTCCGATACAAGCCCTGGCAACTCCTCCGAAAAGACGTCCATGAACTCTGCAATCAAGGGATATGGAACCGCCTGCTCCTCGACTGAAACTCCACAGAAAAGCTCGCTGCTCTGCTCCACCTGCCGTCGGGTGAACTCGAACTCTGGCTCTCCTGGCGCTCCGAACAGAACTCTACTCCTACGGTAATCTATGATGGTGTGGTGCCTGCTCAACCAATCCATACCTAATACGATATCGTAGTTCGGTAGTGGCATTACAAGCAGACTCACCTCCAACTCCCGGCCTCACAAAATAATACTCCGCCCTCTGCAAACATCACTCACGAGATAATACCACCCCTGGTTGTGATCTTGCAGGTCCTGGGTAATGATTCAGATACTAGGCAATGTCTAACAGCAAATGATACATACATAAAACTGTAGGAATCCCTGGAATCAAATAAGGCAAAAGCTGGAATGGAGTCGAGTAGAATAGAACCTGCGATCAGCACCCCAATAGCCTCTGCATCCTCGATCGCCATGGCGAAAGCTTGCCCCTGCTGGCCTCCCCTGGCCTGCTACTAGTGCTGTACGAACCGCTACTGCTGAGTCGACAGCGGTCCTTTCTGCTGAACTGCTGGGGCCCTGGCCCCTGCTCCCTGAGCTGCTCGTCCCGAAGATAGAGGGCACTCCCTCAAGTGGTGCTCTGCCGAACCACAGAGTAGGCACCTTCCAAGCCTCTTCCTGCAGTCATTCCATACATGCCCTGGTTTCTTGCAGAAACCACAGCTGACAGGCTACTACCTAGGTGTATGCGGCTGAACCTTCGGCTGCTGCTGCACCTGCTGGAAAGGTGCACAGCCCTGACCCTGGAACTGCCTCTGTTGCTGCTAATATTGCTGCTGAAAGTGCGGTCTCTTGGTCGGTCCTCCACTACCACTGGCTTCCTGGGTGTCTCGTCCCCTCTTGAGCCTCAGCTCAAGATCATCCTCTGCTGCTAAGGCGCCCACTAAGATCTCCTCAAAAGTGGCGCTGTAGGCACTCTTGGTATAGGACTTCACCTCCTTGACTAGTCCTTTTCTGAACCTTCGGGCCTTCGTCGCCTCGGATAACCCCTCGACAAACCTGTCCAGACGGCAGAACTCTCCAGCATACTCCTCGACAGACTGACTGCCCTGTACTAAAGCCTCAAACTGAGTCTCGAGGGCACCAAGTGCTGTGTCTGGAAAAAACTTCTCCTTGAACAGCTTCTTGAAGGCTGCCTAAGTCTATCCATCCGTACCAACCCTCGGGTCGGTCAGGTATCAGATGCGAGCCAAATCCTGCATCATACTGGCCGCCGTATAAAACCCCTAAATTTCTACTGATTTTTTTAATATAAATTTGGAACCGGTTAATTTTCTTGTATTTGTATGTCTCAATAACGTATTATACGTCACGCGCAAGATTTTATTTTTCTTTATTGCTCGACGAGTGCAAATATGTACGAGCGTACATATTTTAGAAAAATGTTTTCTATTTTCGAAGTGAAATATATAATAATTAGTTATTCTATCATTTCTAAGCTTGTTATTTTTATGTCATTTCTAAAAAGTTATTAATATTAAATAATACTTTGTATACTAGAAAAGCATAATTATGTAAAGAATATTTGTGCCTGGATATATATTTCATAAATATTTTATTAAGTTTATTTTTAAATAATATTGTATTTTTAAAAAATTTATAATAGCATTTTTGAAAAAACATATTTTTGAAAATATTATGGCAATTTAAAACTTGATTTAATTTTTGGATTTATTTAAATAGATTAAATTAATATCTATATTTGGAATTTGAATTATCTCATTTGGTTTTGAACTAAAGGATGTAAATTTAATTAGATTTAAATTGGATTTTGATTTGGATTTGAATTTGATTGATTTTAAATTAAATAGCAAATTATCTATTTTTGGGTTTAAATATTTTTAATCTTTATCCAATTGGGAATTCCCACATCCTATAAATAGGCAGGTACTCTTCCATATAATTACTCCACAAATTCTATCAATACCATAAATAGCTCATCGTGCGTGCATCGTGTCTGTGTAATTCCTTCTATTAATTTTTTAATATTCATTTACATGTACAATCCGTTTATTCCGTGTCGACAACCCGATACCAGCCAAATCTCTAACCCTAAATCCAAATCCTGGCTACTCCTTGGCCGAGCCTTTCCGACACCTGAGCCGACTCGATCTCCCCGTCGATCACCCGTACCATCGCCGTCACCACCGTCAGTACCCGAGTCGCCACCGCCCTACGTCGCTATCGACGAACCCCCAACAGTCACCACCATCACAGCCGAAGGCCATGACCCCTGCCTCCCGGTCATCAGCACCACCCTCACCAATTTTTCCCTCTTTTCGACAACGAATAACCACCGTCCCTGTCCCCGAACAACACCCGACCACACCACCATTGTCAGCCCCAACCAACCCACGACTTCTCGGCCAAACTTCACCACCCATCCAAAATCTCCAAAATAATAAAGGAAAGCACCACCACCCTTACCTCACCGTGTCTGCCGAAGAACCCCCTTGCTGCGTCTCCGTGTATCACCGTGGCGAGCTGCCTCCCCTTCGCCGTGCTTTGCTGCTCCCGTCGGCGAGTCGAACCCCCGTGGCCGTGCTTCCCAGCATGCCGTCTGACCTCCTCCGGCGCCGCCCCTCGCCGTGGCCGAACCCCGAACCTCCTTGCCCTAGCCGGCCGCTCCGCCGTCGTAACAAATTCCTCTTCGCGCGAGGCCGTCGTGTCGCGAACCGCCGCCAGCGAACCTGTCGCCGCTCCGCCCCTTTTTCGATCTCCCACCTCCCATTCCTTTCTCCCTCGCTTCTCCTCCGCCTGAGCGCCCAGCCCGCGGTCGCCGACGAGCATGGCCGGACCCCCTTTCGCTCCGGCCACCGTCCGCAAAACCCATCTCGACCGACCACCTTCCTCCGAACAACCTCCGGCGCCGCCCCTTCGTCCCTCTCCCGACCGCCGCACGTCCCCTTTCACTTCCGTCGCCCGCAGTGCCGCCTCATCCCGCACGTAGCTCCGCCTCGCTCTCCTTCTGCTCTCCCTCTCTCTGTATTTTTTTTCTCCTTTCACTCTTTCTCTCTCCAGCACGTTTTTCCCTGTTAATTAATAACTGTTGAGCTCTCCGAACGAGAGACAGCTATAGTTTTTGTTTGTTTGTTTCAAATTTGTTTTTATTATTTTATTTATTATTTTTCTTTTTTGTCTTGTGTACAACTGAGTTATCATTAGTACCTTATTATTCTCAATATTATCAATTTGGTTTAGTAGTTCTTAACTGCTAATACACTATTAGCATAAATGCATTTATAATTCTGGTCATGGCAATTTTATACCTAACAATATTTTTGGTATACTTCAGTAAAAAATAATATTATAATGATACTACTATTTCGGATATTATATAGTGTTTGACCCTACATATATTTTAAAATAAATAAATAAATAAGATTTGGACATAAATATAATATTATAGTATTTTAGTTTTTGACAAGGTTAAGGATTTTACCCCAAAAATATATTTTTACATATATATATATATATATATATATATATATATATATATATATATATATATATATATATATATATATATATATAAATATTGTACTAATAAAATATAGTTTTCTTTTACGTGGTATTAGCCTAAAAATAATTATATATTTTAATTATTTATCTATAAACTATTTAAAACATTCCTTTCAAATTATAACTATTTCCAAGTATTTATGGAAATTATTTGAACTCCTAAATATATTTCTCTAGTATTATAAATAGTTTTCAAAATTATAATATTTATCCATTATTTTTTTGATTTTTCCCATATCCGTAACCAGTCCTATTTTTCATATTCTTTCGCCCATTTCGAGACTATCTTATGTCCACCTTAACTAAATTGACCCTTCTGAACCCAATAGAACTGTTTGTGCCACCATTCGAGGTCACCTTGCATAGTTATTGCACCGAAGTCGCAGTTCGTGCCATCATGATCATTGCAGCACACCAGGCATACTACCAGGCAAGACACCTTGCCATTTAATGTTTATTTATTTTAGCTCATATTTTATGCATTATTTATTTTCTTTATGCAAAATAAACTGTGATACATGGCATAACCTGTTAGAACTTACTGTTCATTTATATTTCATGCTATGTATTATTTTTCTTATACATTAAACCAAGAATTAAGAGACCACCTTGTGTGTTGCATTCATTGGCCTTGACACGTAGTACCATGAAGTTGTGTGTCGCATGTAGAACACGGACATGCGTGATTGGCTGGCCACCAATACGTACAAGCCGTGCGATAGGATTAACCGCAAATAGAATTGTATGCTAGTTTGACTTAGCGGTTATAGAGGTTTACTGTTGTGGATACAACATAGTAGGCATTGGGTGGGGAGGACAATTCCTTAGCATATGGGCTTCGATGCACTTTCCCTTTTGTAACCCGTGAGCTCCGCCGGAGACGCGGATCATATTACCCATGATTACTGACGGCCACTGGCGATTCTGCGGAACGTCATGCTCTTACTGATGGGGCCTCTGGTGCCCAGGGGGGACTACGCCGATCCTATTTAGCCAGGACCCATGCGTAGGAAGGATTGTTCTTAACTACATTTCACTTAGAACAGTTAGGCACCTTTGTCCGTTTGGTACGAGTACTTTTGGTTTGGGTACTTGTATCTGACCGTGGCTTGGAACAATAACTTGTCACGGATTAGTTCGTCACATCTTGTCCTTGTTTGGTTGTAGGTGTGACTTACTACTTCGATGAGAAGGTATTGAACCTTGTTGGGGTCCGGATACCATATTGGATTCATAGCATGGGAAGATACGTCACCGTGAATTAGTTTACCATCTCATGTCCTTGTTTGGTTGGGGGGATGGTACGCTCGTTCAATAGGTGTGTATTGGACCATGTTATAATTCAATTGACTTATTTATTTGAGTAGTATTTATTCAGTTTATATGGCATGATATTATGTGTCTTGTTACGTCCCTCTGAGGACCTGGTTATCTCTCCAGGTGTGTGCTCTTGTCTTTCACAGGTGTTCTAGCTCTAGCCGTGTTCATCGCTATTTCTTCGAGGATGATTGTACTTGGATCGTCTTCACTTCGCTCGCCAAAAACTCATTTTTTTTCTTATGTATTTTTCCTTTACTTGTTGGTAGTGGATTTGTCTCCGCCCAACATATTGTATCAAGACAATTCATTATCATTATATGATATCTTTTATTCATTTATTTTGTGTGGATGAGATTAGTTATGGTTCTACTGTATTTTACAGCTTATGTATTCATACGTTGGAGTGTGCTTCGTATGTATACAGCTGGCATGTCTACATTCCTAGTCCTACGTATTTTGGGACTGGGGCGTTACATATTTTTGTGGTGGCCCATACAGATCGAGATAAATTGTTTGGTTACTTTACCGTACCAAGCAAGCCTGCGAATAGGATTAGAAGTCTAGGATCTCATCCACATACTTGACCTCTTTCCTCGATTTTATATTCGAACTACCGTTCGACTCATCGATTGCATCTTGCTTGATTCCTTCTATCATTATTCTTATCTCCCCTTCGTGCTTGCTAGAGATTGACCCTACTGGTTAGATGTCCCAAACACCCTTAGCTTAATTCTTTAAGTTGGGTAGAATACCCCACGACCTGACACACCATTGACCATTAAGGGAATACAAATAGTATTATCTAGACCATAGAGACTAAAGGAAGTTAACCCATATAGTCAACCAAGCCTTGGTCAATAAACCATAGAATGATGGTATAGAAATAAACAATACTTAGATCCTTATGACTCTTAGACTATTCATAATTGTTTTTATTCATCCACCATCGTGCCTATATTTTTACTATCTAAACTAATGATGCTAATATAGCCTAGTATTTGCAAGCTAATGCTTTGTCAAGCTTGTTCATGACGTATGTTATTGGATGAATCCACTAACGTATTGTCTACTCAGAACCGGTGCATGATGGTCTGATCAACCAAGTGCACTTTGGTTCGCTTTTATCTATCGTTCTACGTGGATGGGGACATAGCTAAACTTGCCCTCTAGAATCTCATCCACGACTGTCTTGAAAAATTCTTTTTGAAATTATTCGTTCGCCTTTGAACCACGTACTCGTATTCGATAATATCACCTTTGGAACCCTTTGTCGCTTTCGTCTTCCTCCTAATTTAGAAGGACGAAATCCCTCGTGCCGAATATCCCCTTTAGTTGCCCGATCACTTATGACCACTGTAATTAGCCATTACCAACCCGTGGCTATATCCTCATCCTAAAACTATTCGTCTTTTGCCTTGATCCTAAACCTACCATCGTGACCTTCTAAATCATTTGAATAACTGCAATCGTTCTCCTATTTTTATGCCTTCGTCCTCGACGTCCACTGCCCAATTTCCTTCCAAGGACCTACCTCTCCTATAGACTCTAAAAATTAAATCCCTTGATCTACTCAATTCGTGTTATCACTCAATTCGTGCTATCATGATTTCATTGCCTTAACTAGCAACCCTCCATATCCATGACTATTTTCGAAATTATCAAATTCATGACCTACTAAATGCTTGTTTATGTTAAAGCATTATTTTATTGCCTCGCCCGAAGACTTGTCATACCCCTTGTACCTTCTCACCCCCTATTATACATAATTTCGAGGACGAAATTCTTTTAAGTTGGGTAGGATGTAAAATCCCTAAATTTTTACTGATTTTTTTTAATATAAATTTGGAACCGATTAATTTTCTTATATTTGTACGTCTCAATAACGTATTGTACGTCACGCGCAAGATTTCATTTTTCTTTATTGCTCGACGAGTGCAAATATGTGCGAGCGTACATATTTTAGAAAAATGTTTTCTATTTTCGAAGTGAAATATATAATAATTAGTTTTTCTATCATTTCTAAGCTTGTTATTTTTACGTCATTTCTAAAAAGTTATTAATAATAAATAATACTTTGTATACTAGAAAAGCATAATTATGTAAAGAATATTTGTGCATGGATATATATTTCATAAATATTTTATTAAGTTTATTTTTAAATAATAATGTATTTTCAAAATTTTTATAATAGCATTTTTGAAAAAATATATTTTTGAAAATATTATGGCAATTTAAATCTTGATTTAATTTTTGGATTTATTTAAATAGATTAAATTAATATCTATATTTGGAATTTGAATTATCTCATTTGGTTTTGAACTAAAGGATGTAAATTTAATTAGATTTAAATTGGATTTTGATTTGGATTTGAATTTGAATTTGATTGATTTTAAATTAAATAGCAAATTATCTATTTTTGGGTTTAAATATTTCTAATCTTTATCCAATTGGGAATTCCCACATCCTATAAATAGGCAGGTACTCTTCCATATAATTACTCCACAAATTCCATCAATACCACAAACAGCTTATCGTGCGTACATCGTGTCCGTGTAATTCCTTCCATTAATTTTTTATTATTCATTTACATGTATAATCCGTTTATTTCGTGTCGACAACCCGACACCAGCCAAATCTTTAACCCTAAATCCTAATCCTGGCTGCTCCCTGGCCGAGCCTTCCCGACACCTGATCCGACTCGATTTCCCCGTCGATCACCCGTACCATCACCGTCACTACCGCCAGTACCCGAGTCGCCATCGCCACACGTCGCCATCGGCGAACCCCCAATAGTCACCACCATCACAGCCGAAGGCCATGACCCCTGCCTCCCGGTCGTCAGCACCACCCTCACCAATTTTTCCCTCTTCTCGACAACGAATAACCACCGTCCCTGTCCCCGAACAACACCCGACCACACCACCACTGTCAGCCCCAACCAACCCACGACTCCTCGGCCAAACATCACCAGCCACCCAAAATCCTCAAAATAATAAAGGAAAGCACCACCACCCTTACCTCACCGTGTCCGCCGGAGAACCCCTTTGTTGCGTCTCCGCGTGTCACCGTGGCGAGCCGCCTCCCCTTGCCGCGCTTTGCCGTACCCGTCGGCGAGTCGAACCCCCGTGGCCATGCTTTCCAGCATGCCGTCCGACCTCCTCCGGCGCCGCCCCTCGTCGTGGCCGAACCCCGAACCTCCTTGCCCTAGCTGTCCGCTCCGCCGTCGCGCAAAATTCCTCTTCGCGCGAGGCCGCCGTATCGTGAACCGCCGACGACGAACCCGTCGTCGTTCTGCCCCTTTTCCGATCTCCCACCTCCCGTTCCTTTCTCCCTCGCTTCTCCTCCGCCTGAGCGCCCAGCCCGCGGTAGTCGACGACCATGGCCGGACCCCCTTTCGCTCCGGCCGCCATTCGCAAAACCCATCTCGACCGACCGCCTTTCTTCGAACAACCTCCGGCGCCGCCCCTTCGTCCCTCTCCCGACCGCCGCGCGTCCCCTCTCTCTTCCGCCGCCCGCAGCGCCGCCTCATCCCACACGCAGCTCTGCCTCGCTCTCCTTCTGCTCTCCTTCTCTCTGTATTTTTTCTCCTTTCACTCTTTCTCTCTCCAGCATGTTTTCCCCTGTTAATTAATAACTGCTGAGCTCTCCGAACGAGAGACAGCTATATTTTTTTTTGTTTCAAATTTGTTTTTATTATTTTATTTATTATTTTTCTTCTTTGTCTTGTGTACAACTGAGTTATCATTAGTACCTTATTATTCTCAATATTATCAATTTGGTTTAGTAGTTCTTAACTGTTAATACACTATTAGCATAAATGCATTTATAATTCTGGTCATGGAAATTTTATACCTGACAATATTTTTGGTATACTTCAGTAAAAAATAATATTAGAATGATACTACTATTTTGGATATTATATAGTATTTGACCCTACATATATTTTAAAATAAATAAATAAATAAGATTTGGACATAAATATAATATTATAGTATTTTAGTTTTTGACAAGGTTAAGGATTTTACCCCAAAAATATATTTTTACATATATATATATATATATATATATATATATATATATATATATATATATATATATATAAATATATATATATATATATATATATATATATATATATATATATATATATATATATATATATAATATTGCACTAATAAAATATAGTTTTCTTTTACGTGGTATTAGCCTAAAAACAATTATATATTTTAAGTATTTATCTGTAAACTATTTAAAATATTCCTTTCAAATTATAACTGTTTCCAAGTATTTATGGAAATTATTTGAACTCCTAAATATATTTCTCTAGTATTATAAATAGTTTTCAAAATTATAATATTTATCCATTATTTCTTTGATTTTTTCCCTGTCCGTAACCAGTCCTATTATTCCTATTCCTTCGCCCATTTCGAGACTACCTTATGTCCACCTTAACTAAATTGACCCTTTTGGACCCAATAGAACTGTTCGTGCCACCATCCGAGGTCACATTGTATAGTTATTGCACCAAAGTCGCAGTTCGTGCCATCATGATCATTGCAGCACACCAGGCGTACTACCAGGCAAGACACTTTGTCATTTGTTGTTTATTTATTTTAGCTCATATTTCATGCATTATTTATTTTCTTTATGCAAAATAAACTGTGATACATGGCACAACCTGTTAGAACTTACTGTTCATTTATATTTCCTACTATGTATTATTTTTCTTACACATTAAACCTAGAATTAAGAGACCACCTTGTGTGTTGCATTCATTGGCCTTGACACGTAGTACCACGAAGCTGTGTCGCATGTAGAACACGGACGTATGTGATTGGCTGGCCACCAATACATATAAGCCGTGCGATAGGATTAACCGCTAATAGAATTGCATGCTAGTTTGACTTAGCGGTTATAGAGGTTTACAGTTGTGGATACAACATAGTAGGCATTGGGCGGGGAGGACAATTCCTTAGCGTATGGACTTCGATGCACTTTTTCTTTTGTAACCCGTGAGCTCCGCCGGAGACGCGGGTCATATTACCCATGAGTACGAACGGCCACTGGCGATTCTGCGGAACGTCATGCTCTTACTGATGGGGCCTCTGGTACATAAGGGGGACTATGCCGATCCTATTTAGCCAGGGCCCATGCGTGGGAAGGATTGTTCTTAACTATATTTCACTTAGAACGGTTAGGCACCTTTATCCGTTAGGTACGAATACTTTTGGTTTGGGTACTAGTATCTGACCATGGCTTGGAATAATAACTTGTCGCGGATTAGTTCGTCACATCTTGTCCTTGTTTGGTTGTAGGTGTGACTTACTACTTCGATGAGAAGGTATTGAACCTTGTTTGGGTCCGGATACCATATTAGATTCATAGCATGGGAAGATACATCACCGTGAATTAGTTTACCATCTCCTGTCCTTGTTTGGTTGGGGGGGATGGTACGCTCGTTCAATAGGTGTGTATTGGACCATGTTATAATTCAATTAACTTATTTATTTGAGCAGTATTTATTCAGTTTATATTGCATGATATTATGTGTCTTGTTACGTCCCTTTGAGGACGTGGTTATCTCTCCAGGTGTGTGCTCTTGTCTTTCGCAGGTGTTCTAGCTCTAGCCGTGTTCATCGCTATTTCTTCGAGGATGATTGCACTTGGATCGTCTTCGCTTCGCTCGCCAAAAACTCATTTTGTTTCTTATGTATTTTTTCTTTACTTGTTAGAAGTGGATTTGTCTCCGCCTAACATATTGTATCAAGACAATTCATTATCATTATATGATATCTTTTATTCATTTATTTTGTGTGGATGATTAGTTATGGTTCTACTGCATTTTACAGCTTATGTATTCATACGTTGGAGTGTGCTTCGTATGTATACAGCTGGCATGTCTACGTTCCTAGTCCTATATATTTTGGGACTGGGGCGTTACATGCCGCCTCGATCAGTAGCCTCGCTAAAATCTCTGTCAGTCTGAAAATCTCCTCCATACGTTCAATCCACTCATCAGCGTACAGAATTCCCTCAGTACCCCTGAAGTCCCTCGGGTGCATCTTCTGGAAGTCCTGAATGCCCTTCTCCCTCGGCTGATGCGACTGCTGAACTACCGCAGGCTGAGCTGC
The DNA here is from genome assembly GCA_029216955.1 of Iris pallida. Taxonomy (NCBI): domain Eukaryota; kingdom Viridiplantae; phylum Streptophyta; class Magnoliopsida; order Asparagales; family Iridaceae; genus Iris; species Iris pallida. The sequence continues at coordinate 8,055,794 of JANAVB010004797.1, read as the reverse complement.
TGCCCTCTCAACTGTCGTCACGGCCATATCGATGCCCCGACTAAACTCTGCAGTCTGACGTTGCTGCTGGGCCTGCTGGGCCTCCATGAACTGCTGAAAGAAGGTGAACAGCTGGACTGCGTCAACGGTCCCCGAAGGTGGCTGCTACTGCTTGAGCATCTCGAAAATCATCGAACTCTGCATACGGACTGCTGGTGGAGGGGCTCTTCCGAATGCAGCTGAAACACCCACCCCAGCTGGCGTGACTGGGGCTGCAGTACCGGGGGCTGGCTGCTAAGGATGAGAGGTGGCAGACCTCTCATCAGTGTCCCCCTGACCTGGGCGATGTGATATAGTCTCGACCATCCTAGAGACAGATCAAACAAGAAAACAATTTTTGAGAATTAGTCGAAATAGCAAAGGAGGACAGTTTATATTCAAGGGAAGACAATAAGCAGCAAATTTAGATAAAAGGAATCTGATTAAGAATTTTTCCTAATATGATTGAGTACCTTCAAAAATATTCTAATTCTACTGCAGGCTGTAGTGATACTCTAGTTCGAATACCACTGCAATTCTAAACTGGACCTGCATGGGCCACCACTAAAAACGTGTCACAACCCGCACCCAGTGTAGGGACACGAGAAGTGGTTACGTCCAGCCTACGCCGCAGTGTCGGCGGTAGAACGGTATCCTAGGCCACATACATCTAACAGTTATAAGGTACCTGTACAGTTATACTCTCTGAATGGAGGAATAATAAAGTACAACTCAATCACAACTAAGGAAGAAAGTACGATAAGATAAATAGATAATCAATAGAATCCACAGATGATAAATACAAGATAAGAGAGAGAACTATATGTCTAAGATAAACAACTCCACAATATCCAGAATAATAATCACCAAATAAGTACAAGTGTATCCAACAAGACATGATAATAAATTAGATACTGGTCTAGCTAACTAGCCTAGACTACTGGGGTAATATCCTTTGCAAGGGCTGGGTCCTCCTGAGAGTCCAGCTTACATGTGTCATCTAGGCCTGCTCGATAGTAAGTGGGACAGAACTCCTCAATGTCATCTGTAATATTTCAACAGGTCCAGTCAGGACGGGAGCAAGCACAATACATCTCACGCAGTTCATAATATGACAGGATATATAAATATGCAATAGAGTAAGATACATAAAACGCTGCAGAATATACATGAAGTAAAATAGAGAGAACTGTAATGTAAATAGATACTATAAGTAGAGAACTAACAGAGAACTAGTGATTTAGAGTACAAGATGAACATGTGAATGGCTTGAATTTGCACATGAGTAATCTAAGAGTTTGTACATGAGTATACTACTTTGGAAGTTCACATGACCATTTATACTCTCCCGTACCCTAACTAATACACAAGTATCCAGACAGGTTATGTTATTGCACATGATATCACATGAAGGCCCATAATAGAGTGCACATGATTGTATACATGGGGGCTCCGTGAACATGAGAGTACATGAATCACGAGAGTGCACATGAATGGTGAAAGTACCGGAGTACATGATGAAAGTAAAACGTACATGACATACTATAACCCGATGCTCCCGAGGGAGATAACATCTCATGAAGGGATCCATATAGTACCAATCCGTGTTACCAATGTGACAAAATCAAGTAAAGTAATCTAGAGCGTAAATGTAAATCCTATCAAGTATGAAACGGTCAGAGAATATAATCGCCTGATATCCTGAGTATTTGAATGAAATACTGCATAAGGAGTGGTGTCTGGCTCCTATTCAGAATAGTACAAGTCACAACATATCCAAATTGGTAAAATAAACTGCTACGATACATTCTACATGATGTTTGGGTCAATCTAGGCTAAAGTCAACCTTTGGTCAACTCTAGTCAACTACTCTAGTCAAACTAGGTCAACTAGGTCAAACCTAACCCAAACAAGTCTCACTAAGCCTAACCAGTCTATTCTAGCAAGCACACATTATTCACAAGTCATACAAGTCTAACCACACACAAAACTCATGTGTATACATTCTATATACACATAGGCTTGCACATTAGGATACCCATATGCTATACTGCATAGGCTATATGCCATATACACATATATAGGCATGCACACATATTAAATTTCCATATATATATATTCACTAAAATCATTTGTACAATATACATATATCTATATTATATTACATTTATCACACAAGATTATATATTATATATGTATACATATACATATAGAGAGAGATAGAGTATCATGCATATGTGTGTGTGTGTCATGTGGTAGCAGGGATATAGGTCCTCAGGTTTCCAGTTTCAGTATTTGTGTATAGATATAGTGTGTGTAAGGGTGTGTGAATGACAGTGGTGTGTGTGTTTAAGTGTCAACGTGCATACATGACAGCCTTGAAATTCTCAGGAAAACAGTGTAAAATATGTGTCAATTCTCAGTTTGATTCATGTGTGTGTGTCAATAGGGCATATGCATGTGTGTGTATCCATATTGTTCCCAGTTTTCAGGTTAATGTGTGTAGATGTAGTGTACATGAATGTGGTTCCTGTGTGTGTGTGTATGCAATATATTTTCAGGTGGTGTAATGTATATGAGTGTGTGTGTGTAATATATATCAATGGCAGCTATCAATTCTCAGCCTTGAAACAGTGTACAAAAAACACAGCCTACAAGTTGATATCCCAACTGAAATCGAAAACCCAATTATCAATACAACTATGAATCCTATTTTGCAACTTAGTTTAGATGTGTATATATTGAAACTAAACCAACCACAAATCAGTAAACCACATGACATTTGCAATTCTCAGGAAATAAACAGTGCATATATTAATAGTTTGCAGTTTAACAGTCCAATACATATTCGAAAACCCAAAATCCTATGCTAACATAAACCCTAACATGGTAGGTTGATCTCTGATGCATCTAGGTGAACAAACATCACAATTTAATCATACAAAAATAGTTTAACATACATCAAAATCTCAGGGAACCAATAAATCAGTCTAGTATCAGAATTTAGGGGAATTCCTAAATTCGAATTCAAAAACAATTAATAATTGATTTAATAGGTTGGTAAATGAAGTGCCACATGTGATTGTGTCATGGGTGTGTTCCAGTGTCCAAGAACTGGACAAAATGTGTCCAAAACCTATTCTAACATACGAGCACTGAAACAGTGCACTGACAGCGTCGTACGCACGTGTCGAGTGAGCTAGGGACACGTGTGTCCCACAAAGTGTGTCGTGGTCGTGCACATAGGTAGAGGGGGTCTAGGGCTAGGGTTTGATCACCCTGAGATCTGTCCACAACGTGTCTACAAGAGACACGAAGTCTGTGTCAGTGCTCATAGGTCGGCTATGAACTGTTAGTGCAAAACCCGTACAGCTTCGATAACTCACAAACCACACAATAAAACTCGATAAAACTCCATAGTCCACCTGACAGTCATCACCCTGCCATCTCGTGCTATGTCCATGGAGAAATCGGACACGGGCAGCAGGACACCCGACCGAGTCTCCGTGTAGTGAGTTCGTATCCATTTTGCACACGGACACAGCTCGATATGATCTCAGAGCTAAGGTTCTAGAATCCCCACGTGTAGGGCTACGAGAATATATATTTAGTTTAGCAAAATACTAAAATCCATTTCTAAGTGGCATTCTAACAAACACTTGCACATACACATTGACACGTGTCCGATACGGCACCAAATGGACACGATTTCTAACCAAATTTGAGGGACAGCTAGGGTACATGTAGATCTAGGCTAGAATGCAAAGAAATTAGAATAATAACACAATTTAGAGGGTTTACCTATAGTGTGTACAATGGCAAGAAAAGCCCCAAAATAGAGTGTTCCTCCTTGCTAGCTCAAATCCCCAAATTGTTCAAAAGCTTGGATTTCTCTCCATAATCAGAAAATAGAGGAGTATTAGACTCTAATGCAAGAAACTAGAGCCAAAAAGGAATTAAAATAGAAAAGTTATAGATTAGGGAAGAATGGCCATACCTTTTTTTTCAAAAGTGTTGATTCAATACAAAAGAGGCAAGAACCAAAGGAAGAGAGACTTTATAGGGGGAAGCCCTAGGTGGCTGGCCTAATGAGCAGGGATTAGGGTTAGGGTTTAGTCTAGTGGGCTTTGGGCCAATTTGAATGGTCATGGAAATCAATTCATAAGTCTCAAGTCATTGAACCAAATCTTTAATCGTCCTATTTCAAACTTGATTCTAAGTGACCTAACTTGGGTTGACTTAAGTTAGACTAGGGTCTCACCATGCTAATCAAGTCACCATAGCTAGGGTCAACATCTAGGTTAGTCTCCAAAGTCTCAACTAACAAAAGTCAAAAATAACAATCATCATTTCAATAATTCAAATAAATTCAAAATTAACAAAATGACCAAAATACCCTCACGCTAAAACGTGGTAGTGACAAATCTACCCTCTTTAAAAGAATTTTGTCCTCGAAATTAAAAGGCAAAACTAAACTGATGAGAAGGATAGACAACCATACCTCAAGGTCCAAAAAGATATGGGTATCGCTCGCGTATCTCATCCTCCCGCTCCCATGTAGACTCTCTTGGAGAATGATGCCTCCATACGACATGAACCAAAGGTATCACCTGGTTTCTTAGTACCTTCTCTCGGCGATCCAGAATCTCCACTGGCTGTTCTGGATAACTGAGAGTAGTCCCACCTCAATCTCAGAATGATCAAGTATATGGATAGGATCAGCCACGTACCGTCTCAACTGTGATACATGGAATACGTTGTGGATACCCACTAGTACAGGTGGCAAGTCTAACTGGTATGCCACGTCACCGACTCTTCCGCTGATCACGAAAGGTCCGATAAAACGCGGGCTAAGCTTCCCACCTCCACCAAAACGTACGGTACCACAAGTTGGAGATATACTCAGAAAAACCATGTCTCCGACCTAACACAAACAAGGTCTCAAGTTACAAAATAATCAAACATGATCAAACAAACACAAACAACAACCTACTTCTAATCCTCTCTCTAATCTGTACCTCAAACTCCAAAGGCCTTCGGTAGCTATTGGCCCAATGTTGATGTATGTCATACGCCAAACGAAGTATGTCCCTGATGAGCTTCACCTTCTCGGCTGCATCAACAACCATCTCAGGTCCCAATAAAGCTCGCTCACCTATATCATTCCAAGATAAGGGTGTACGACACCTACACCCGTACAACGCCTCGAAAGGTGACATCTCAATGCTGGCCTAAAAACTGTTGTTGTAAGCAAACTCTACCAAGTACAGGTGATCCTCCCAGGATCCTCCAAAATCCAAGACGCACGTTTGCAGCATATCCTCGAACGTCTGAATAGTCCTCTCTGAATGTCCGTCCGTCTGAAGGTGGTATGCAGTACTAAACTTGTGCTTAGTGCCCAAACTAGTCTGCAGACTCCACCAAAAATAGGAAGTAGAGTGACTATCCCGATCCAAGACAATACTGATCGAAACTCTATAAATCCTGATAATCTGCCGTATGTACATCTCTGCAAGCCTCTCAGTAGACGTACCCACTTTAAATGGCAAAAAGTGGGCCGATTTGGTCAACTTGTCTACGATGACCCAAATCGTGTCTTTTCCTCCTAGTGTACGCGGCAATCCAGATACAAAATCTATCGTGATATGCTCCCACTTCCACTGTGGAATGGGCAATGGCTGCAATAAACCCCCTGGCCTCTGCCTCTCTGCCTTGACCTGCTGATAGACCAAACATATGGCTACAAAGCGAGCTACCTCCCAATTCATCCCATACCACCCGACGTGCTCCCTCAGATCCCTGTACATCTTGTTGGCACCAGGATGTATAGAGTACTGAGATCGGTGGGCCTCATGTATGACCTACTCCCTGAGCTCTCCACTGGACACACACATCCTGGAACTGTGCCTCAAAGCACCATCCTCTGTAAGAGTAAACTCACCATCCACCAGCCCTGCTCGAACCTGCTCTCGGATACACCGTAGAGCAACATCCTCGAACGGCATCGACTTGATCCTCTCCACCAAGTTCGACTGAATCTGAAGGCCCCCACATCTGCATCTGAACTCCTGGCACAATCACCTCAATCCCCAGGCTCTCCAAATCTGCTAGCAAGTGATGATCCATAGTCAAACACATGGCTGTCGGATACCTACTCAAGGCATCGGCAACCACGTTGGCCTTTCCTGGGTGATACTGTAGTGATATGTTGAAGTCCTTCATCAGTTCTAACCACCTGCAATACCTCATGTTGAGCTCCTTCTATGTAAACACATACTTCAAGCTCTTATAATCTGTGAAGATCTCCACCCGCTCTCCGTATAAGTAATGTTTCTACAACTTCAGAGCAAATATAAATGCTGCCAACTCCAAGTCATGGGTAGGGTAGTTCTTCTCATAGGGACATAACAGCCTGGAAGCATAGGCAATCATATTTCCATGCTGCTGCAAGACACAACCCAAACCCTTCCTCGAGGTATCACTGTAGATAGTGAACCCTCCCGATCCTGATGGCAAAGTCAGAATCGGAGCTGTCGTCAGCCACTTCTTCAACTCATCAAAAGTGACTTGACACTCCTCTGACCAAACAAACTCGGCATCCTTCCGGGTCAGCCGAGTCAACAGCTCTGCAATCCGGGAGAAATCCTGTACGAACCTCCTGTAATAGCCTGCCAGTCCCAAGAAGCTCCTGATCTCTGCTACTGAACTCGGTGCCGACCAAGCCTCAATTGTCATAATCTTCTTCGGGTCTACTGAGATCCCATCTCCAGTCACCACCTGACCCAAGAAGTCAACTCTGTCCAGAAAGAACTCGCACTTCGAGAGCTTGCCATGAAGCTCCTCCCTTTTGAGTGTCTCCAGAACCACTCTCAAGTGCCCCTCATAATCCTTCTCAGTCTTCGAATACACCATGATATCATCGATGAACACCACCACAAACTTGTCCAAGTACTAGTAGAACACCTTGTTCATCAAGTTCATAAATACCGTCGGGGCGTTGGTCAGCCCAAACGGCATAACCAAGAACTCAAACTGACCATACCGCATCCTGAAGGCGGTCTTCGGGATATCCTCCTTCTTCACCTTTACCTGATGATAACCTGACCTCAGATCAATCTTCAAAAAAACCTGAGCTCCGCTCAACTGATCAAAGAGATCATCAATCCGCGGCAGTGGGTATCTGTTCTTGATCGTGAGGTTGTTGAGTGTCTTGTAGTCGATACACATCCGTACCGACCCATCCTTCGTAGGTACAAAAAGTACCGGAGCACCCCAAGGTAAAAAAATCCTATCGGATGAAGCCCTTGTCCTGCAGCTTATCCATCTGCTTCTTCAATTCTACCAACTCACTGTTGTTCACTCGATAGACTAGCTGAAAAATTGGCTCCACGTCGGAAACCAAGTCTAACGAGAACTCAACATCCCTGTCCGATAGAAGCCCTGGCAACTCCTCCAGAAAGACGTCCATGAACTCTGCAATCAAGGGATGTGGAACCGCCTGCTCCTCGACTGAAACTCTACAGAAAAGCTCACTGCTCTGCTCCGTCTGCCGTCGGGTGAACTCGAACTCTGGCTCTCCTGGTGCTCCGAACAGAACTCTACCCCTACGACAATCTATGATGGTGTGGTGCCTGCTCAACCAATCCATACCTAATACGATATCATAGTTCGGTAGTGGCATTACGAGCAGACTCACCTCCAACTCCCGGCCTCACAAAATAACACTCCGCCCTCTGTAAACATCACTCACGAGGATAATACCACCCCTGGTTGTGATCTTGCAGGTCCTAGGCAATGATTCAGATACTAGGCAATGTCTAACAGCAAATGATACATACCTGGAATCAAATAAGGCGAAAGCTGGAATGGAGTCGAGTAGAATAGAACCTGCGATCAGCACCCTAATAGCCTCTGCATCCTCGATCGCCATGACGAAAGCTCGTCCCTGCTGGCCTCTCCTGGCCTGCTGCTAGTACTGCACGAACCGCTACTGCTGAGTCGACAGCGGTCTTTCTGCTGAACTGCTGGGGACCTGGCCCCTGTTCCCTGAGCTGCTCGTCCCGAAGATAGAGGGCACTCCCTCAACTGGTGCTCTGCCGAACTACAGAGTAGGCACCTTCCGAGCCTCTTCCTGTAGTCATTCCACACATGCCCTGGTTTCTTGCAGAAACCACAACTGACAGGCTACTACCTAGGTGCCTGCGGCTGAACCTTCGGCTGCTGCTGCACCTGCTGGAAAGGTGCACGGCCCTGACCCTGGAACTACCTCTGCTGTTGCTGAAAGTGCGGCCTCTTGGTCGGTCCTCCGCTACCACTGGCTTCCTGGGTGTCTCGCCCCCTCTTGAGCCTCAGCTCAAGATCATCCTCTCCTGCTAAGGCACCCACCAAGATCTTCTCAAAAGTGGCACTGCGGGCACTCTTGGTATAGGACTTTACCTCCTTGACTAGTCCCTTTCTGAACCTCCGGGCCTTCGTCGCCTCGGATAACCCCTCGACAAACCTGTCCAGACGGCAGAACTCTCCAGCATACTCCTCGACAGATTGACTGCCCTGTACTAAAGCTTCGAACTGAGTCTCGAGGGCACCAAGTGCTGCGTCTGGAAAAAACTTCTCCTTGAACAGCTTCTTGAAGGCTGCCTAAGTTTATCCATCCATACCAACCCTCGGGTCAGTTAGGTATCAGATGCGAGCCAAATCCTGCATCATACTGGCCGCCGTATAAAACCCCTAAATTTCTACTAATTTTTTTAATATAAATTTAGAACCGGTTAATTTTCTTGTATTTGTACGTCTCAATAACGTATTGTACGTCACGCGCAAGATTTCATTTTTCTTTATTGCTCGATGAGTGCAAATATGTGCGAGCGTACAAATTTTAGAAAAATGTTTTCTATTTTCGAAGTGAAATATATAATAATTAGTTATTCTATCATTTCTAAGCTTGTTATTTTTACGTCATTTCTAAAAGTTATTAATAATAAATAATACTTTGTATACTAGAAAAGCATAATTATGTAAAGAATATTTGTGCCTGGATATATATTTCATAAATGTTTTATTAAGTTTATTTTTAAATAATAATGTATTTTCAAAAAAATTATAATAGCATTTTTGAAAAAACAAATTTTTTGAAAATATTATGGCAATTTAAAACTTGATTTAATTTTTGGATTTATTTAAATAGATTAAATTAATATCTATATTTGGAATTTGAATTATCTCATTTGGTTTTGAACTAAAGGATGTAAATTTAATTAGATTTAAATTGGATTTTGATTTGGATTTAAATTTGATTGATTTTAAATTAAATAGCAAATTATCTATTTTTGGGTTTTAATATTTCTAATCTTTATCCAATTGGAAATTCCCACATCCTATAAATAGGCAGGTACTCTTCCATATAATTACTCCACAAATTCTATCAATACCACAACCAGCTCATCGTGCGTGCATCGTGTCCGTGTAATTCCTTCCATTAATTTTTTATTATTCATTTACATGTACAATCCGTTTATTCCGTGTCGACAACCCGACACCAGCCAAATCTCTAACCCTAAATCCTAATCCTGGCTGCTCCCTGACCGAGCCTTCCCGACACCTGACCCGACTCGATCTTCCCGTCGATCACCCGTACCATTGCCGTCACCACCGTCAGTACCCGAGTCGCCACCGCCCCACGTCGCCATCGGCGAACCCCCAACAGTCACCACCATCACAGCCGAAGGCCATGACCCCTGCCTCCCGGTCGTCAGCACCACCCTCACCAATTTTTCCCTCTTCTCGACAACGAATAACCACCATCCCTGTCCCCGAACAACACCCGACCACACCACCACTGTCAGCCCCAACCAACCCACGACTCCTCGGCCAAACTTCACCACCCACCCAAAATCCCCAAAATAATAAAGGAAAGCACCACCACCCTTACCTCACCGTGTCCGCCGGAGAACCCCCTTGCTGCGTCTCTTGTGACACCGTGGCGAGCCGCCTCCCCTTTGCCGTGCTTTGCCGCGCCCGTCGGCGAGTCGAACCCCCGTGGTCGTGCTTCCCAGCATGTGGTCCGACCTCCTCCGGCGCTGCCCCTCGCCGTGGTCGAACCCCGAACCTCCTTGCCCAAGCCGCCCGCTCTACCGTCGCGCCAAATTCCTCTTCGCGCTAGGCCGCCGTGTTGCGAACCGCCGCCAGCGAACCCGTCGCCGCTCCGCCCCTTTTTCGATCTCCCACCTCCCATTCCCTCGCTTCTCCTCCACCTGAGCGCCCAGCCCGCGGTCGTCGACGAGCATCGCCGGACCCCCTTTAGCTCCGGCCACCATCCGTAAAACCCATCTCGACCGACCGCCTTCCTCCGAACAACCTCCGACGCCGCTCCTTCGTCCCTCTCCCGACCGCCGCACGTCCCCTCTCTCTTCCGCCGCCCGCAGCGCTGCCTCATCCCGCACGCAGCTCCGCCTCGCTCTCCTTCTGCTCTCCCTCTCTCTGTATTTTTTTCTCCTTTCACTCTTTCTCTCTCCAGCACGTTTTCCCCTGTTAATTAATAACTGCTGAGCTCTCCGAACGAGAGACAACTATAGTTTTTGTTTATTTGTTTCAAATTTTTTTATTATTTTATTTATTATTTTTCTTTTTTGTCTTGTGTAAACTGAGTTATCATTAGTACCTTATTATTCTCAATATTATCAATTTGGTTTAGTAGTTCTTAAATGCTAATACACTATTAGCATAAATGCATTTATAATTCTGGTCATGGGAATTTTATACCTAACAATATTTTTGGTATACTTCAGTAAAAAATAATGTTATAATGATACTACTATTTCAGATATTATATATTGTTTGACCCTACATATATTTTAAAATAAATAAATAAATAAGATTTGGACATAAATATAATATTATAGTATTTTAGTTTTTGACAAGGTTAAGGATTTTACCCCAAAAATATATTTTTACATATATATATATATATATATATATATATATATATATATATATATATATATATATATATATATATATATATAATATTGCACTAATAAAATATAGTTTTCTTTTATGTGGTATTAGCCTAAAAACAATTATATATTTTAATTATTTATCTATAAACTATTTAAAATATTCCTTTCAAATTATAACTATTTCCAAGTATTTATGGAAATTATTTGAACTCCTAAATATATTTCTCTAGTATTATAAATAGTTTTCAAAATTATAATATTTATCCATTATTTCTTTGATTTTTCCCCTGTCCGTAACCAGTCCTATTATTCCTATTCCTTTGCCCATTTCGAGACTACCTTATGTCCACCTTAACTAAATTGATCCTTCTGAACCCAATAGAACTGTTTGTGCCACCATTCAAGGTCACCTTGCATAGTTATTGCACCAAAGTCGCAGTTCGTGCCATCATGATCATTGCATCACACCAGGCGTACTACCAGGCAAGACACCTTGTCATTTATTGTTTATTTATTTTAGCTCATATTTTATGCATTATTTATTTTCTTTATGCAAAATAAACTGTGATACATGGCATAACCTGTTAGAACTTACTGTTCATTTATATTTCCTGCTATGTATTATTTTTCTTACACATTAAACCAAGAATTGAGAGACCACCTTGTGTGTTGCATTCATTGGTCTTGACACGTAGTACCACGAAGTTGTGTGTCGCATGTAGAACACGGACGTGCGTGATTGGCTGGCCACCAATACGTACAAGCCGTGCGATAGGATTAACCGCTAATAGAATTGCATGCTAGTTTGACTTAGCGGTTATAGAGGTTTACTGTTGTGGATACAACATAGTAGGCATTGGGTGGAGAGGACAATTCCTTAGCGTATGGGCTTCGATGCACTTTCCCTTTTGTAACCCGTGAGCTCCGACGGAGACGCGGGTCATATTACCCATAATTACTGACAGCCACTGGCGATTCTGCGAAACGTCATGCTCTTACTGATGGGGCCTCTGGTGCCCAGGGGGGACTATTCCGATCCTATTTAGCCAGGACCCATGCGTAGGAAGGATTGTTCTTAACTACATTTTACTTAGAACGGTTAGGCACCTTTATACGTTAGGTACGAGTACTTTTGGTTTGGGTACTTGTATCTGACCGTGGCTTGGAACAATAACTTGTCGCAGATTAGTTCGTCACATCTTGTCCTTGTTTGGTTGTAGGTGTGACTTACTACTTCGATGAGAAGGTATTGAACCTTGTTGGGGTCCGGATACCATATTGGATTCATAGCATGGAAAGATACGTCACCGTAAATTAGTTTACCATCTCCTGTCCTTGTTTGGTTGGGGGGGATGGTACGCTCGTTCAATAGGTGTGTATTGGACCATGTTATAATTCAATTGACTTATTTATTTGAGTAGTATTTATTCAATTTATATGGCATGATATTATGTGTCTTGTTACGTCCCTCTGAGGACCCGGTTATCTCTCCAGGTGTGTGCTCTTGTCTTTCGCAGGTGTTCTAGCTCTAGCCGTGTTTATCGCTATTTCTTCGAGGATGATTGCACTTGGATCGTCTAAACTTCGCTCGCCAAAAACTCATTTCTTTTCTTATGTATTTTTCCTTTACTTTTTGGTAGTGGATTTGTCTCCGCCCAACATATTGTATCAAGACAATTCATTATCATTATATGATATCTTTTATTCATTTATTTTGTGTGGATGAGATTAGTTATGGTTCTACTGCATTTTACAGCTTATGTATTCATACGTTGGAGTGTGCTTCGTATGTATACAGCTGGCATGTCTACGTTCCTAGTCCTACGTATTTTGGGACTGAGGCGTTACATGTTTTTGTGGTGGCCCATGCAGGTCGAGATAAATTGTTTGGTTACTTTACCGTACCAAGCAAGCCTGCGAATAGGATTAGAAGTCTAGGATCTCATCCACATACTTGACCTCTTTCCTCGATTTTATATTCGAACTACCGTTCGACTCATCGATTGCATCTTGCTTGATTTCTTCTATCATTATTCTTATCTCCCCTTCGTGCTTGCTAGAGATAGACCCTACTGGTTAGATGTCCTAAACACCCTTAGCTTAATTCTTTAAGTTGGATAGAATACCCCACACCAGACACACCATTGACCATTAAGGGAATACAAATAGTATTATCTAGACCATAGAGACTAGAGGAAGTTAACCCATATAGTCAACCAAGCCTTGGTCAATAAATCATAGAATGATGGTATAGGAATAAACAATACTTAGATCCTTATGACTCTTAGACTATTCATAATTGTTTTTATTCATCTACCATCATGCCTATATTTTTACTATCTAAACTAATGATGCTAATATAGCCTAGTATTTGCAAGCTAATTCTTTGTCAAGCTTGTTCATGACGTATGTTATTAGATGCATCCACTAACGTATTATCAACTAAGAACCGGTGCATGATGGTCTGATCAACCAAGTGTACTTTGGTTCGCTTTTATCTATCGTTCTACGTGGATGGGGTCATAGCTAAACTTGCCTCTAGAATCCCATCCACGACTGCCTTGAAAAATTCTTTTTGAAATTATTCGTTTGCCTTTGAACCACGTACTCGTATTCGATAATATCACCTTTGAACCCTTTATCGCTTTCGTCTTCCTCCTAATTTAGAAGGACGAAATCCCTCGTGCCGAATATCCCCTTTAGTTGCCCGATCACTAGGGGTGGGCATACGGTTTTAGGACCCGCGGTTCCGACCTGGCCCGAACCGTAAAATGTCTAAACAAGCCGGTTCCTAAATTTTAAAATTTAAACTGGGCGGGCCGGGGCGGGTCGTGTGACATTAACGGGTCGGGGCGGGTCCTATTTTCAAAATAAACGGGGCCCCGGCCCGACCCGTTTCTAGGAGTATATATATTTTTATATCAATTTTTAGCATTTTTTGTTATTATAGTCTATACATAATAGAATATCTTATTGTTTACTAAACAAATTTTAGAAGTTTGAGAAGACATTAGACTTGTTTTGTTCTTATAGACAATATAACATATGTAAATGTTTACTATTATAGAATTTTTTAAACTTTTTTTTGGACTCGTTTGGACCCGCGGGTCGACCCGTTTCAAACGGGTCTGGTCTGGTCCGGGTCTAATATTTTTTGGACCCGTTCCGTCCTGCCCCGCCAAGTAACGGGTCCGGTCCGGGTCCAACAAATTTGGACCCGGCCCGACCCGTACCCACCCCTACCGATCACTTATGACCACTGTAATTAGCCATTACCAACCCGTGGCTATATCCTCATCCTAAAACTATTCGTCTTTTTCCTTGATCCTAAACCTACCATCGTGACCTTCTAAATCATTTGAATAACTCCAATCGTTCTCCTATTTTCATGCCTTCGACCTAGAGGTCCACTGCCCAATTTCCTTCCAAGGAACTACCTCTCCTATAGACTCTAAAAATTAAATCCCTTGATCTACTCAATTCGTGTTATCACTCAATTTGTGCTATCATGATTTCATTGCCTTAACTAGCAACCCTCCATATCCATGACTATTTTCGAAATTATCAAATTCATGACCTACTAAATGCTTGTTTATGTTAAAGCATTATTTCATTGCCTCGCCCGAAGACTTGTCATACCCCTTGTACCTTCTCACCTCCTACTTATTCATAATTTCGAGGACGAAATTCTTTTAAGTTGGGTAGGATGTAAAACCCCTAAATTTTTACTGATTTTTTTAATGTAAATTTGGAACCGATTAATTTTCTTGTATTTGTACGTCTCAATAACGTATTGTACGTCACGCGCAAGATTTTATTTTTCTTTATTGCTCGACGAGTGCAAATATGTGCGAGCATACATATTTTAGAAAAATGTTTTCTATTTTCGAAGTGAAATATATAATAATTAGTTTTTCTATCATTTCTAAGCTTGTTATTTTTACGTCATTTCTAAAAAGTTATTAATAATAAATAATACTTTGTATACTAGAAAAGTATAATTATGTAAAGAATATTTGTGCATGGATATATATTTCATAAATGTTTTATTAAGTTTATTTTTAAATAATAATGTATTTTCAAAATTTTTATAATAGCATTTTTGAAAAAACATATTTTTGAAAATATTGTGGCAATTTAAATCTTGATTTAATTTTTGGATTTATTTAAATAGATTAAATTAATATCAATATTTGGAATTTGAATTATCTCATTTGGTTTTGAACTAAAGGATGTAAATTTAATTAGATTTAAATTGGATTTTGATTTAGATTTGAATTTAAATTTGATTGATTTTAAATTAAATAGCAAATTATCTATTTTTGGGTTTAAATATTTCTAATCTTTATCCAATTGGGAATTCCCACATCCTATAAATAGGCAGGTACTCTTCCATATAATTACTCCACAAATTTCATCAATACCACAAATAGCTCATCGTGCGTGCATCGTGTCCGTGTAATTCCTTCTATTAATTTTTTATTATTCATTTACATGTATAATCTGTTTATTCCGTGTCGACAACCCGACACCAGCCAAATCTCTAACCCTAAATCCTAATCCTGGCTGCTCCCTGACCGAGCCTTCCCGACACCTGACCCGACTCGATCTCAACGTCGATCACCCGTACCATCACCGTCACTACCGCCAGTACCCGAGTCGCCACCGCCCCACGTCGCCATCGGCGAACCCCCAATAGTCACCACCATCACAGCCGAAGGCCATGACCCCTGCCTTCCGGTCGTCAGCACCACCCTCACCAATTTTTCCCTCTTCTCGACAATGAATAACCACCGTCCCTGTCCCCGAACAACACCCGACCACACCACCACTGTCAGCCCCAACCAACCCACGACTCCTCGGCCAAACATCACCAGCCACCCAAAATCCTCAAAATAATAAAGGAAAGCACCACCACCCTTACCTCACCGTGTCCGCCGGAGAACCCCCTTGTTGCGTCTCCGCGTGTCACCGTGGCGAGCCGCCTCCCCTTTGCCGTGCTTTGCTGCGCCCGTCGACGAGTCGAACCCCCGTGGCCATGCTTTCCCGCACGCCGTCCGACCTCTTCCGGCGCCGCCCCTCGCCGTGGCCGAACCCCGAACCTCCTTGCCCTAGCCGCCCGCTCCGCCGTCGCGCCAAATTCCTCTTCGCGCGAGGCCGCCGTGTCGTGAACTGCCGCCGGCGAACCCGTCGCCGCTCCACCCCTTTTCCGATCTCCCACCTCCCGTTCCTTTCTCCCTCGCTTCTCCTCCGCCTGAGCGCCCAGCCCGCGGTAGTCGACGACCATGGCCGGACCCCCTTTCGCTCCGGCCGCCATTCGCAAAACCCATCTCAACCGACCGCCTTCTTTCGAACAACCTCCGACGCCGCCCCTTCGTCCCTCTCTCGACCACCGCACGTCCCCTCTCTCTTTCGCCGCCCGCAGCGCCGCCTTATCCCACGCGCAGCTCCGCCTCGCTCTCCTTCTGCACTCCCTCTCTCTGTATTTTTTTCTCCTTTCACTCTTTCTCTCTCCAGCACGTTTTCCCATGTTAATTAATAACTGCTGAGCTCTCCGAACGAGAGACAGCTATAGTTTTTTTTTGTTTGTTTCAAATTTGTTTTTATTATTTTATTTATTATTTTTTTCTTTGTCTTGTGTACAACAGAGTTATCATTAGTACCTTATTATTCTCAATATTATCAATTTGGTTTAGTAGTTCTTAACTGTTAATACACTATTAGCATAAATGCATTTATAATTCTGGTCATGGGAATTTTATACCTGACAATATTTTTGGTATACTTTAGTAAAAAATAATATTATAATGATACTACTATTTCGGATATTATATAGTGTTTGACCCTACATATATTTTAAAATAAATAAATAAATAAGATTTGGACATAAATATAATATTATAGTATTTTAGTTTTTGACAAGGTTAAGGATTTTACCCCAAAAATATATTTTTACATATATATATATATATATATATATATATATATATATATATATATATATATATATATATATATATATATAATATTGTACTAATAAAATATAGTTTTCTTTTACGTGGTATTAGCCTAAAAACAATTATATATTTTAAGTATTTATCTGTAACTATTTAAAATATTCCTTTCAAATTATAACTATTTCCAAGTATTTATGGAAATTATTTGAACTCCTAAATATATTTCTCTAGTATTATAAATAGTTTTCAAAATTATAATATTTATCCATTATTTCTTTGATATTTCCCCTGTCCGTAACCAGTCCTATTATTCCTATTCCTTCGCCCATTTCGAGACTACCTTATGTCCACCTTAACTAAATTGACCCTTTTAGACCCAACAGAACTGTTCGTGCCACCATCCGAGGTCACCTTGCATAGTTATTGCATCAAAGTCGCTATTCGTGCCATCATGATCATTGCAGCACACCAGACGTACTACCAGGCAAGACACTTTGCCATTTGCTGTTTATTTATTTTAGCTCATATTTCATGCATTATTTATTTTCTTTATGCAAAATAAACTGTGATACATGGCACAACCTGTTAGAACTTACTGTTCATTTATATTTCCTACTATGTATTATTTTTCTTACACATTAAACCTAGAATTAAGAGACCACCTTGTGTGTTGCATTCATTGGCCTTGACACGTAGTGCCACGAAGTTGTGTCGCATGTAGAATACGGACATACGTGATTGGCTGGCCAACATTATGTACAAGCCGTGCGATAGGATTAACCGCTAATAGAATTGCATGCTAGTTTGACTTAGCGGTTATAGAGGTTTACTGTTGTGGATACAATATATTAGGCATTGGGCGGGGAGGACAATTCCTTAGCGTATGGGCTTCGATGCACTTTTCCTTTTGTAACCCGTGAGCTCCGCCGGAGACGCGGGTCATATTACCCATGAGTACGGACGGCCACTGGCGATTCTGCGGAATGTCATGCTCTTACTGATGGGGCCTCTGGTGCCCAAGGGGGGACTACGCCGATCCTATTTAGCCAGGGCCCATGCGTAGGAAGGATTGTTCTTAACTACATTTCACTTAGAACGGTTAGGCACCTTTATCCGTTAGGTACGAGTACTTTTGGTTTGGGTACTTGTATCTGACCGTGGCTTGGAATAATAACTTGTCGCGGATTAGTTCGTCACATCTTGTCCTTGTTTGGTTGTAGGTGTGACTTACTACTTCGATGAGAAGGTATTGAACCTTGTTGGGGTCCGGATACCATATTGGATTCATAGCATGGGAAGATACATCACCGTGAATTAGTTTACCATCTCCTGTCCTTGTTTGGTTGGGGGGGATGGTACTCTCGTTTAATAGGTGTGTATTGGACCATGTTATAATTCAATTGACTTATTTATTTGAGCAGTATTTATTCAGTTTATATTGCATGATATTATGTGTCTTGTTACGTCCCTCTGAGGACCTAGTTATCTCTCCAGGTGTGTGCTCTTGTCTTTCGCAGGTATTCTAGCTCTAACCGTGTTCATCGCTATTTCTTCGAGGATGATTGCACTTGGATCGTCTTCGCTTCGCTCGTATGTATACAGCTGGCATGTCTACGTTCCTTGTCCTACATATTTTGGGACTGGGGCGTTACATGCCGCCTCGATCAGTAGCCTCGCTAGAATCTCTGCCAGTCTAAAAATCTCCTCCATACGTTCAATCCACTCATCAGCGTACAGAATTCCCTCTGTACCCCTGAAGTCCCTCGAGTGCATCTTCTGGAAGTCCTGAATGCCCTTCTCCCTCGGCTGATGCGGCTGCTGAACTGCCGCAGGCTGAGCTGCTGCCCTCTCAACTGTCGTCACGGCCATATCGATGCCCTGACTAAACTCTGCAGTCTGACGTTGCTGCTGGGCCTGCTGGGCCTCCATGAACTGCTGAAAGAAGGTGAACAGCTGGACTGCATCAACGGTCCCCGAAGGTGGCTGCTACTGCTTGAGCATCTCAAAAATCATCGAACTCTGCATGCGGACTGCTGGTGGAGGGGCTCTTCCGAATGCAGCTGAAACACCCACCCCAGCTGGCATGATTGGGGATGCGGTACAGGGGGCTGGCTGCTGAGGATGAGAGGTGGCAGACCTCTCATCAGTGTCTCCCTGACCTGGTCGATGTGATCTAATCTCGACCATCCTAGAGACAGATCAAACAAGAAAACAATTTCTGAGAATTAGTCGAAATAGCAAAGGAGGACAGTTTATATTCAAGGGAAGACAATAAGCTACAAATTTAGATAAAAGGAATTTGATTAAGAATTTTTCCTAATGTGATTGAGTACCTTCAAAAATATCCTAATTCTACTGCAGGCTACAGTGATACTCTAGTTCGAATACCACTGCAATTCTAAACTGGACCTGCATGGGCCACCACTAAAAATGTGTCACGACCCGTACCTAGTGTAGGGACACGAGAAATGGTTACGTCCAGCCTACGCCACAGTGTCGGCGGTATAACGGTGTCCTAGGTCACATACATCTAACAGTTATAAGGTACATGTACATTTATACTCTCTGAATGGAGGAATAATAAAGTACAACTCAATCACAACTAAGGAAGAAAGTACGATAAGGTAAACAGATAATCAATAGAATCCACAGATGATAAATACAAGATAAGAGAGAGAACTATATGTCTAAGATAAACAACTCCACAATATCCAGAATAATAATCACCAAATAAGTACAAGTGTATCCAACAAAACATGATAATAAATAAGATACTGGTCTAGCTAACTAGCCTAGACTACTGGGGTAATATCCTCTGCAAGGGCTGGGTCCTCCTGAGAGTCCAGCTTACATGTGTCATCTAGGCCTGCTCGATAGTAAGTGGGACAGAACTCCTCAATGTCATCTGTAATATTTTAATAGGTCCAGTCAGGACGGGAGCAAGCACAATACATCTCACGCAGTTCATAATATGACAGGATATATAAATATGCAATAGAGTAAGATACATAAAACGCTGCAGAATATACATGAAGTAAAATAGAGAGAACTGTAATGTAAATAGATACTATAAGTAGAGAACTAACAGAGAACTAGTGATTTAGAGTACAAGATGAACATATGAATGGCTTGAATTTGCACATGAGTAATCTAAGAGTTTGCACATGAGTATACTACTTTGGAAGTTCACATGACCATTTATACTCTCCCGTACCCTAACTAATACACAATGATCCAGACAGGTTATGTTATTGCACACGATATCACATGAAGGCCCATAATAGAGTGCACATGATTGTATACATGGGGGCTCCGTGAACATGAGAGTACATGAATCACGAGAGTGCACATGAATGGTGAAAGCACCGGAGTACATGATGAAAGTGAAACGCACATGACATACTATAACCCGATGCTCCCGAGGGGGAAAACATCTCATGAAGGGATCCATATAGTACCAATCCGTGTTACCAACGTGACAACATCAAGTAATCTAGAGCGTAAATGTAAATCCTATCAAGTATAAAACGGTCAGAGAATGTAATTGCCTGATATCCTGAGTATTTGAATGAAATACTGCATAAGGACTGGTGTCTGGCTCCTATTCAGAATAGTACAAGTCACAACATATCCAAATTGGTAAAATAAACTGCTACGATACATTCTACATGATGTTTGGGTCAATCTAGGCTAAAGTCAACCTTTGGTCAACTCTAGTCAACTACTCTAGTCAAACTAGGTCAACTAGGTCAAACCTAACCCAAACAAGTCTCACTAAGCCTAACCAGTCTATTCTAGCAAGCACACATTATTCACAAGTCATACAAGTCTAACCACACACAAAACTCATGTGTATACATTCCATATACACATAGGCTTGCACATTAGGATACCCATATGCTATACTGCATAGGCTATATGCCATATACACATATATAGGCATGCACACATATTAAATTTCCACATATATATTGACTAAAATCATTTGTACATTATACATATATCTATATTACATTACATTTATCACACAAGATTATATCTTATATATGTATACATATACATATATAGAGAGAGAGAGTATCATGCATATGTGTGTGTGTGTGTCATGTGGTAGCAAGGATATAGGTCCTCAGATTTCCAGTTTCAGTGTGTGTGTATAGATGTAGTGTGTGTAAGGGTGTGTGAATGACAGTGGTGTGTGTGTTTAAGTGTCAACGTGCATACATGACAGCCTTGAAATTCTCAGGAAAACAGTGTGAAATATGTGTCAATTCTCAGTTTGATTCAT
Source organism: Iris pallida (assembly GCA_029216955.1). Classification (NCBI taxonomy): domain Eukaryota; kingdom Viridiplantae; phylum Streptophyta; class Magnoliopsida; order Asparagales; family Iridaceae; genus Iris; species Iris pallida. Next base: position 8,034,576 of record JANAVB010004797.1, on the reverse strand, counting down.
GTGTGTGTGTCAATAGGGCAAATGCATGTGTGTGTATCCATATTGTTCCTAATTTTCAGGTTAATGTGTGTAGATATAGTGTACATGAATGTGGTTCCTGTGTGTGTATGTGTATGCAATATATTCTCAGGTGGTGTAATGTATATGAGTGTGTGTGTGTAATATATATCAATGGCAGCTATCAATTCTCAGCCTTGAAACAGTGTACACAAAACAGCCTACAAGTTGATATCCCAACTGAAATCGAAAACCCAATTATCAATACAACTATGAATCCTATTTTGCAACTTAGTTTAGATGTGTATATATTGAAACTAAACCAACCATAAATCAGTAAACCACATGACATTTACAATTCTCAGGAAACAAACAGTGCATATATTAATAGTTTGCAATTTAACAGTCCCATACATATTCGAAAACCCAAAATCCTATGCTAACATAAACCCTAACATGGTAGGTTAATCTCAGATGCATCTAGGTGAACAAACGTCACAATTTAATCACACAAAAATAGTTTAACATACATCAAAATCTTAGGAAACCAATAAATCAGTCTAGTATCAGAATTTAGGGGAATTCCTAAGTTCGAATTCAAAAATAATTAATAATTAATTTAATAGGTTGGTAAATGAAGTGCCACATGTGATTGTGTCGTGGGTGTAATTCGGTGTCCAAGAACTGGACACAATGTGTCCAAGACCCATTCTAACACACGAGCACTGAAATAGTGCACTGACAGCATAGTGCACACGTGTCGAGTGAGCTAAGGACACGTGTGTCCCATCAAGTGTGTCGTGGTCGTGCACATAGGTAGAGGGGGTCTAGGGCTAGGGTTTGATCACCCTGAGATGTGTCCACAACTTGTCTACAAGAGACACGAAGTCTGTGTCAGTACTCATAGGTCAGCTGTGCACTGTAAGTGCAAAACCCGTGCAGCTTCGATAACTCACAAACCATACAATAAAACTCGATAAAACTCCATAGCCCACCTGTTAGTCATCACCCCTACGTGCCTATCAAATTTTGTGTCATCTCGTGCTGTGTCCATGGAGAAATCGGACACGGGCAGCAGGACCCCCCACTACCAGAATAAGTCGTTTTAGCGACGCCTAAAGACGTCGCTAAAATGACAAATTTCGTCGCTAAAAATATTTACCGACATAATTACCGACGTTTTGGACTTGTCGCGGAAACGTAAGTCGCTGATCTTTAAAATGTCGCAAGTACCGACGTTTACCGACGTATATATACGTCGGTATATTACCGATGTCTACCGTCGTGTCGTCGGTGGATTACCGACGTTTACCGACGTATATATACGTCGGTATATTACCGACGTCTACCGTCGTATCGTCGCTGGTTTAGCAACGTGTTTAAAGTCGCTACACGTCGGTAAAATCCTGGGAATTTACCGACGTTTACCGTCGTTTAAAATGTCACTAAATGTCGGTAATTCCTGGGATTATTACCGACGTTCACCGACGTTTACCGACGTTCTTCGACGTATAAGGACGTCGTTAAACGTCGGTACCCTGGAAAATTTTGCAGCTTTATCGACGTTTACCGACGCAAACGTACATCGGTGAACGTCGGTAAACGTCGCTAAATCTGCAAAAAAATAAAAAAAATAAAATACAGAATGTTCTTTTCTCCCTGCAGTTTAAAAAGATAACCATAACCAATATTGGAATGTTTTTCAAAATCTGGAATATGTAAACCTGAGATTTGGTCTGCACAGTCCCCTCATTCCCAGTTTGGGTTTTACTTGGGTATTAGGACTTGACAGTCCACATTCCAGATTTGAGTATTTGAATGATTGAGCCATAACCAACATGAATGAACACTCAATAACACACACCATATACACACACACACCATATAACCAACAGGAATGAACACTCAATAACACACACCATAACCAACAGTCCACATTCCCTGTTTTGCTGAACACAGGCCATATACACACACCCATGTGAATGACACACAATCACACACACACCCCCATGTGAATGACACACAATCACACACACACTGTTTTCCTTCGCTGTACACAGGTTTCAGTCCCTACATACACAGGTTTCAGTCACTCCCATACACATACACTCACTCTCTATCACACACTTGTCACTCTCCCTTTACCTCACTCTTTCTAACTCTCTATCTTTCTGTCTTCCTATGTGTGTGTGTGTGTGTATATATATATATATATATATATATATATATATATATATATATATATATATATATATATATATATATATATATATATATATATTTTATATATATATATATATATATATATATATATATAATGTAATGTAATGTATATAAATATGTATGTGTATGTAATATGCATCTAAGTATATTATGTATATATGTAGGTATCCTATATATTATATTATGTGTGTGTACCATTATATATATATTATATATATGTATGTGTGGTATACATATAGGTAGCCTATATGTATATATATATGTATGTAACACAAATAGAATAGGCACAACCAACATACAGCAGGCAACAAATAGAATGGGATCCAACAAATAGAATAGGATGCAACAAATAGAATAGGATCCAAACAAATAGAATAGGATTCAACAAATAGAATAGGCACAACCAACAAGTATCCAAATAACCAAGTCTACACCAAATAACAAAGTCTACAATCAAATAACCAAAGTCTACACCAAATAACAAAGTCTACAACCAAATAACCAAAGTCTACACACAACCAACAAATAGAATAGGATCCAAACATCCAAGTCTACACAACCAACAAATATTCAAGTCACAAACAAAGGATCAAACAAACACAAACAAACAATCCTAACTACGACTACTAGGGATCTGGTGTAGGAGGGGCACCGCCGCGACGAAGGGATAAGAAAAACTCATACTCCTCAAGTGAAATCGATACCGATGGAGCAGGCAGTGACGTCGGTGGAGTCGGTGTCGAAGAAGAAGACAGTGAAGGCGGCGGAGTCGATGACGATGAAGGCGCACCCGGAGGACCAGCACGCTCCAACGCTGTAAGTCGCTGGTGGTATGAATCTATGATAGATAACATTCTATCACTGCTCTGGACCATCGAATCCTGCGCCAATCTCAGCCTCTCGGCCATGGTCACCTGTCATGTCTGCAGCTCCGTCACCGTGCGCTCTAACCCTCTAACGCTGCGCTCTGTCCTCTCAGTCATCTCCATGAGCTCCATAATGTCGCGGTCGAGTGCATCTAATCGTGCTAGCAGCGCAGGATTGTTCGTAGGGTGCTGAGACTGCTCCTCGATCCGTCGTAGCAGGTCGTCACGGAGAGACTCCATCATCTGGTGGACTCGGGCAGACTTCTGGGACGGCTGTGGACCATGCACACTAGCAGAAGATGTCCTAGAGGACTGGGTCGCAACTAGGGTGCCATAGGATCCCGTACCGTAGTACGTACCCCTACGGAGTCCACCAGCGGCGGTCATCCACAGCTCGTCCGCCGACGGAGCTTGAGTGGGCTGCGAGGAAGTACCGGCCTCTCCTACACCAGGTGCACTAGCAGCCGCCCGTTCCCGCAGCCTCTGATACTCGGCCTAGAAAGTATGGATAGTACTCTATAATTTCTAATTTCTAATTAATGTACTTATTATTACCAACCACATGAATATTTATTTGCATCATATTTACTAAGTTATATTAAAATTGTCACGAAGTATTAAATTAAGATAACGTATTGTAATACTTACATAGGTCTGCTCGGCCCTCTCATCAATAAGGTCTTCGCCCTTCCGATGGGTGGCCAGGAAGACGGTCACCATGTCGACGTTACCGACCTTCCTTACCTGTAATTAAATATATTATCTTAGTAATAATTTATCGGTTTTACATTAAAATAATATTTCTAAAAGAGAAAGATATACCAGACGACGAAAATGTTTCGACATCGGAATCGACCCACCGTACCACTTCGAGGCATGTTGCCTAGCCGCCTTGGCCTTCTCCGACTTCTCCTTGTATCTTGGCTCGTCGAATCGAGCCTTCATCGCATTCCACTGATCAGGGGTGATCCAACCTTGGATCGGCTTTCCGGCACGATCACGATCCTTCTGATCATTAATAGCGTCGCGGATCAGCTTGACAGCGACGGCAGGAAACATCCCCTCGATAAGCTCGGCCTGGTGCGGTGGTTAGAAAAAACATATCCTAGAAGAGTGCAAATCAAATATTTATCAGTTATATATAATATATAAAAATTATATGATTTATGTTAAAAGCAAATATATTTTAACCTTGAAGCGCGCAAACCAGAAGGCGTTCCTCTCGTCCGGAGCATCAGAGTAGTTAATCCAAGCACCACCATAATTATGCCTCAGCATGTGGCCTAGACGTCTCTGTACCTCTGGGGGACGATATCTATACAAACATATTATATTCATGAAAAAAATTAATTTATGATAAAAACAGAAAAAAAAATTATAAACCAAAACACCTACTTTGTACCGTCGGCACAGATCTCCGTCCTCTTCTCCTCCGGAGGTGCGCACGCATCATCTGTATGATGTTGGTCGGCCGTCGGCGCAGCCGCCTCGGCCGTCGGCGCAGCCTCCGCCATCTGCTCATCCGTCCCCATCATCGTATCAGCAGCAGGAACGCTAAACGGGCGAGTACTCTCAACAGGCCTGGAACTACTCGTCCCAGGAGATATGCCACGTGACGCCGTCCCAGCGGCCCAGCTACTGTCTGATATGGAGGAGTAATCGGCGACGAGGATCCAGAGCCGGTACCAGTAGGAGGTACCGAAGGAAAACTCCATCCTCTAGCAGTACCTGTAGGAAGTACCGGAGGATCATGACCTCCTCGTCTCCCTCGGAATGATCCGCGACGACCTGCCATACCTGATAACAACATATGATATTACAACAAATAATAGAGACTAGAAATATGAAAGTACAACAAATAATAGAGACTAAAAATATGAAAGTACAACAAAGACAAGATAATAACCAAGACAACATATGATGATACATTCTACAATAAACATCTAAGTCCAGATAATATATTCTAGAAGAAACATCTAAGTTGAGATAAGTATATCTCTCTCAATCATCTTCAGAATAATCATCTTGTTCGTCTTCCTAGACCTCATCTTCCTCTTCCTCCTCATCTTCACTTTCATCTTCGCCTTCGTCGGCTTCGTCTTCCTCTTCGGATAATTCTACATCTTCTACATTATGTGTCGTGTAATACGTAACTTTCGTGGAGTCCACATCGAAAATATTGGTTACAAGAGGTAGCTCGTCCTCCTGGTAAGCTTTTTCATCAACATCAAAAGTATCTCTAGTTTTAGTCTTGCATACTGCCCACCAGTCGGACTTCGTTGCTTCCCGTCTCGGATAAGATATGAAGTACATGAGCTGAGCCTGAGTTGCTAGGACAAACGGTTCGTAGCCTTGATATCTACGCTTGTAGTTTATATCCACAAGACTATGCTTGTCAATTTTCCAACCTTGATTTTCAATCGGATCGAACCATTCACACTTGAACAACACGATCTTTGTAGGTTCTCTGCCATTATTATATGACAACTCCACAATATCTCACAAGATGCTAAAGAAATTATTTTCTGGATCGACGTCTTTGTAGTTCGAAGACTTGATACACAAACAACTGTTTTTCGTGGAATCAAGATCCAGGAAGCTGTCTCTGATCGGAGCATTTGTCGACTTGAACCGAAAGCCATTAACACAGTAACTTGGCCATATTTTAACAAAAGTAATTGGTCCCTTGGCAAGAGTTCTAATTAATTCAATCTCGGATGAAATTAGACGATCGACCTGAATATCAAAGAAGAGATAATAAGTTATTTATTGCGCAGTTGCATTAGAAGAGGCCAGTAATTACCGAGCTACTTACATATTCGCTCAACCAAGAAGGAAAATGATGTCTCATTTCTTGTTGTAATGCTTCTCTGTTAGGTGGGGTCTAACCAGCCTCAACTATTATATGTGCTGGAAAACAACGAAGCAACCGCCGATTAGTACAATAATATTAGCTTATACTATTACATTGAGATGACGTAAACTCATCATCCTGAGTTACTTATCCCTCTAGCTTCTCCACTTCATCCTCGTCGTAATTGAGTAATACATACAACTGAGCAGCCCTTAGCTCTTCGTCATTCAAATATCTCTTCTTCATTTTCCCCGAAGGCTTTTCGGACGCATTGAATACTTTCAGTATTCCATCATTAAATTCTTGATATCCGTCATCGTTTCTCGGAGCCCTCGTTCTATTCGTAGCAACATGAGGTTTGAAATAGGAGGAGCAGAAATTTGTAATCTCCTCGAGAATATATGCTTCACAAATATAACCCTCGACCCGAGCCTTATTTTTTACCTTTCTTTTTAGGTGATTCAAATGTCGCTCGAACGGGTACATCCATCGATATTTGACGGGTCCACCAACACATGTCTCGTAGGAAAGATGAATCGGCAAATGCTCCATAGAGTCGAAGAATCCAGGAGGGAACACCCTCTCTAGCTTGCACAGTGTTACCGCAATGTCCTTCTCTTGCTTTTCTAGACGATCAATAAGCAATTTCTTAGAACAAAGGTCCCTGAAGAATATGCTAAGCTCCGTCAATGGATCCCAAACTGCCTGCGGTAAGAATTCCCGAAATGCAATCGAAATTAACCGCTCCATGAATACGTGACAAACATGGCTCTTCATACCTGTCAGTTTGTTCTCCTTGAGGTCGACGCATCTTCTCAAGTTCGAAACATACCCATCTGGAAATTTTAGACCTTGAATCCACCTACAAAGCCTCATTTTATCCTCCTTCTCCAGTAAGAAAATTACCTTAGGCTGCTTCAACTTTCCATTCCCGTCCTCTATCAAATGCAATGCAAGACGTCTACATATTTCTTCCAAGTCTAATCTAGCCTTTGGATTGTCTTTCGTCTTCCCCTTTACGTCCATTACAGTATTAATTATGTTGTCAAACACATTCTTCTCGATATGCATGACATCAAGGTTATGTCTAATCAGATTGGTGCTCCAATATAGAAGATCCCAAATATACTCCTCTTCGTCCAGTTATAAGTGCGACCAAATCCGTCACACTTGTAGCCCGTAGCAGGCTGCTCGATAGCTCTTGGTAAATCTTTTACCTCTTTCCATATCGTGTATCCGGGCCACCTTGGTGGGGGATTAGCCTTCTCCACAACGCCAGCACGAAAAGCATTCATGTTCCTCCGGTACAGATGATCCTTCGGCAGGAATTGTCGATGACAATCGAAAAAGCACGGTTTGCCTTCGTGTTTCAAACAGAAAGCCTTAGTGTTGTCCATGCAATACAGACATGAAAGACGACCATGCGTGCTCCATCCAGATAACATTCCATAAGTCGAAAAGTCGTTGATGGTCCACATAAGTGCTGCCCGCATCTGAAAATTTTGTTTTCTAGATACATCGTACGTGTTGGAACCTACTTCCCACAGCTGATTCTACTCATCAATCAACGGCTGTAAATACACATCGATGTTCCTTTTCAGATTGTTCGGACCTGGGATAATAACGGTGAGGAACATATTCGGAGTCTTCATGCACATCCAAGGCGGTAGATTGTACGGGGTGACAATCACAGGCCAACACGAATACTGGGATCCCGAAAGTCTGAATGGGGTAAAACCGTCGGAGCAGAGACCCAATCTGACATTACGCAAATTAGAAGCAAAATTTGGATACTCTCGATCAAAGTGCTTCCATGCTTCTCCATCAGATAGGTGATCCAACACTCCTTCGGTATGTTCCTGCTTATGCCAACTCATGTTTTCTGCAGTTTCCTTCACCATAAACAATCGCTGCAACCGCGGCGTCAACGGCAAGTAGTGCATCGAAGAGGTAGGCTTCTTGGCACCGACAGACTTTTCTCTACCACATGCCTTGTAGCGATCAACACCACAAAATCTGCAGGCATCTTCATCCTTGTCGTCTTTGTAGTACAACATGCACCCGTTGCGACAGGCATCAATTTTTTTGTATCCCATCCAGAGCGATCTAACCATCCTCTTAGACCGGTAGAAGTCTTTAGGCAACTTCGCACCCTCAGGCAATATTTCTATAAGCAACTCCATAAGACGGTTGTAGCAATCTTGCGACATGTTAAAATCGGACTTGATGCTCAACAATCTTGTAACCACCTCCAACGGTGAATGATCCTCACAACTAGGATATAATGGAGTCCTTGCATTCTCCAGCAACTCTATGAACTGTACAGCATTGGGGTTCGGTGCCTCCTCAGGTGCATCATGATCATCCGGATCGAAACTAGGCCCGGCCGCGACAATAACCATGTTCACCAACCCATCGTCGTAAGGAGCGTTATTGTGGACATCCACATAAGGCTCGTACTCCGATGCTAAAGACACAAGTTCTCTGTGCTCGCTCCACTGATAGTAATTCAACGTGAAACCCTTCGAGTATAAATGATACGTGACATCCACTTCTGGATGATATTTCAAGTTGCGACATCTCACACACGGACACTTAATTTTGGTACCGTCCATGTATTGAGGAAACGCCTTAGCAAACTGCAGGAACTGGTGTACACCCTCTATGAATTCATCCCGCACACCGTACATGTCATCAGGATGACAGTTGTACATCCAAGTACGATTCCGCAGATAGTAATTCAGCTCCATATCCATTTAAGGATAATTCTGTAAGATAGATACAAGCACATCGTTGAAAGACTTATAAAAGTAATATGCGTATTAAGCATGACATATCCTAAATATTAAAATAGATACTAAAAAGACAGTAGGTAGACAAGTATGTACATCATGGTTCCCCCTCTTGTTTGCCATTAAATTGTTTGATTGAAAACTTTAATACAAACAGAACAGTGTTACAATGTAGGACTTAGATGTAGTCCTAGGAGTACACTTTTGTTTAAGCTGGGTCCTTAGTGCCAATGGAGCGAGTGGTAATGCGTTGACTCCGTTGACCGGCTGACGACGGTTATCGGTTCTCTGAAGGTGTAGATTGCTCTGGGTGCTGGAGCTTGCTGAGAGGAGGAAGATGTTGAGTGTCTGTATCTGCCTCTCTGATGATTCCTTGTATGTTCATTGTGGATTCTATCTGTGTGTGAAGGAGAAGATCCCTCTATTTATAGTTTTGCAGGCTGGCTGCTCATGCGCGCATGTAGGATGCGCCGGTGTGTGGGGACGTCACGTAGAGGTTGCTGATGGAGTTGCGTAGATGATGCACCCTGATTAAGGGAGAGAACTCTTCATACTGCTGTTGTGAGCCGGCATGTAGCAGAGGAGAAGATCTTTCTGTTGCTGAAATCTTGGACGAGTTGAGTCAAAGGACACGTGTCATCGACCCATGGCTTGAAGATCTCGGATTTGGGGGGGGTAGTGATCTGGTGAGCTGCGCCTTAGATCTGGGCGCAGGAGGAGGCTGCGGCTCATAACCTTTAGGAGTTACAAACCATTTAGGGCGCATGTCTTTTAAGGCGCATGCAGGTGACCTTCCTTCTGTCTTTCGGGATCAGAGATCAGTCTGGGGCGCATGGCTTTTGAGGCGCATGCAAAGCTTCAACTGGAGACTCTTCTTCTGTCTTTAGGGATCAGTGAAGGGTCTGAGGCGCATGGCTTTTGAGGTGCATGCTGGTTTGGACGCATGGCCGTAGAGGCGCATGCGGATGGCCACGTGGCAGTAGCCGTCGGAATAGAGTCATGATGATGCTGACGTTGCCGACGCTTCGTTCTCTGAAAAAGCTGTTAACTGTTCAGACTTTGGGAAGCGTGCTGCAAACTCTGGTGTCAGTTCAGCATTTAATGTTTGTGACGTTCGATAGACAGCTGAGTGGGCACATTGGTTGGTGTTCCACTCGACATGGAGATGTGAGGGGGGGGCGCATCCTCTGTGATGCGACGGGTACTGTAGGGCGCGTCTGTGTGATGCGTCTGATGCTGGAGGGCGCGTCCGTGTGATGCACTGTTTAGCTGGCGCATCCGACATGTCCTTTAATGACGCGGCTGTCTCGCTCCTCGAGTGCTATAAATAGCCGTTTGGCTGAATTCGAGGCGTCCGGTTCATCCATTTAATGCAAATTCATTGCACAGAATTCGGAGAGTCATCCACTTGGCGTATGGGTTTGATTTGCCCGGCCTATCAATAGTGGTATGGAGAGAAGGTTTGCTCCTCGTTCCCTCACATACTTCCAACATGAACTTGGATATGCGGGTGCATTCTGTTGACGAAGTGCTCCCGAGGGTGAAGATGAGACGTCGTGTTGTCTTCGATGCACTTGAAGGTGACTGTTACATCCAAAAGACGGAGTCGAGAGCTTCTGAGGCAGGCAGAAGGTGCCTGTTGCATCCAAAGATAGGGATGTTCGGGCCTCGTCTCCGTTGTTCCGGAAGAGCCGTAGATCGGAATGGTGGTGCTAGGCTCTCTCTTCCTTCAAAGTGGGTGCCACCCACTTTGATTGTGTTGAAAGCTCCTTGTGCCATGATTTCGATCACGGTCTTCCTTGGTCTTTGGAGGCTCTTTTGAAGCCTCCCCTGGCCACAGCATTTGCGGTGCTCTTCTCTTCCTTGGTTCCAGCCAGAGGGTTAAATGCTTTGCTTGGCGAAGCACTTATCAGGTGAGCCTGGCTGGAAGAGCTGCTCATAACTGAGCTGCTGAAGGGATGCACATAACTGAGCTGGATGCACATCTGCTGCGCCTGGCTGACAGTGCATGGTGACTGCTGCGTCCATCGGAAGGCGCATGGTGGTTGCTGCGCCTATCTGGAAGGCGCATGGTGGCTGTTGGCTGTAGATCTAGGATCCTTCCTTTGTAGAAATTCTCCTTTGTACAACCTTTTCTAGACATGTAATAGACTTTTATATATATAAATAAAAAGTCCTTCTTCGAATGTCTATGGCTTATTTGATTAGCTGTCTGAGTTCTGGCGCATATAATGCCTGGCGCATGGGCTTTCTGGTTGTGAAATTCCATGCTTCTACAAGACCCCATTCAAAGTTTTCAAAACTTTTGAATAAGTTTTGGAATACTTTGAATAAGAAGCATGGAGGTCAGGGCGCATGATTTTTGGGCGCATGCTTGTTCGGGCGCATGCTCCTTTCAGTTGATGATGATGACGCCTTGGTAACCCAAAAGATTAATGATGATCTTTTGGTTGTATTTGTTGTTATCTCCTCACGGAACCCGAAGCGACGGCTGAGATTACACGTCATCGGTTCACGCGTGCGACCAAGCCCTATAAATAGGTAAGGGTTGGAGAGAGAGAGAGAGTTTATCTGCTCTGTGCCTTTGCTTTCTTTAGAGTTTTTTCTTCAAAACCCTAACTTTTTCTTCTCTGAGAGAATGACTCCCAAGACTCCTCGCGGTGGTGCCGGCAAGGGGAATGAGAAAGCGAAGGAGTTCGTTGATGAGGATGCACCTATCACCCCTGCAACTCCGGCCGACGTTCGTCCTGAGGTGACGGGTGGGTTTCATCTCCTTCACATAAGCTTTTGGGCCAGACTGTGCCCTAACTCAGATTTACTGACGCGTATGGACTTTTGTCCTGATGATACGCCGAGGTTCTACCCCGCCGACGTACATAGGTTTACACCTTTATCATGCACCGAGGTTTAATGGCTGACGCGCATGGGTTTCGTACCCTGATGATGCGCCGAAGCCTTTGCTGACGCGCATGAGCTCACGCTCTGATGATGCGCCGAAGCTCCAATGCTGACGCGCATGGGCTTACGCCCTGATGATGTGCCGAAGCAAGTTGACGCGCATGGGCTTACGCCCTGATGATGCGCCGAAGCTCTGATGCTGGCGCGCATGGGCTTACGCCCTGATGATGCGCCGAAGCTATTTGACATTTTTGCCTGACTTCCACCTTTGTTGTATCAGTGTCGATGACGATCCCTTTATTGAATGAGGTCCTTCTGGACGCTTCTCTTTGTCAGATGGGAGTTGATTTTGATGATGCGGTGATCAATCCTGCGAAGGATGCTATCTTACAGGACCAACCTCGTGAGAGAATGCTACAAATCCAGACCCAGTTGCCTCTTTTCCTCCAGAGTATGATGGAGAGTGGTAAACTGAAGTCTGCTGAATCCGAAAGTGTAACTTTCTTAAAACCTGCCTTTCTGTTTGGTGACCGACTAGTCTCTTCCGAAGCGAAGATACTGAGGATTAGAGAAGACTGGTTCTTTTCTGCCAAAGGCATGGTTTTGTACATGCGACAGGTTGACCTCCAGTTGTCGCTGACGGCTTTTTATCGTCTAGCTTCGAAGAGAATGATGGGTTGGGAACTTACTCCCTCTCAAGGAGGGGCCTTGGGAGGTACCCTCTCAATTGACGCCTCCTTGAACCAGCGATTTGACTGCTTCACGAGCCGGTTCTTCTTTCAGTTACCGAGCCTTGCGTCCTGGGAGCATCTACAGTGAGGTCCCAAATGACACGTTTCCCTTCAGTGCCCCGATCTTTGTAAATCGGATGCTGACATCAAAGGTGATATATCCGACAGGTAGCTTCAGAGTCAAAGGCTGGTGTCACTACATCCCGAAGTGGGACGAGTTAACCACTTGGGTGCTTTCAAGGTTCGAGGTTGAGCTTAAAGAGATCGGGCTGACAGCCGCCATTCGGGCCACGCAGGCAGGCGTGGACCTCAATAAGCCTATGTTCCTTGCGCTCTTGGAGCTTTTAAATGCCCAGACTGGTAGCTTCTTTACTCCGGTAGGGGAGTTGGGATTGGCCCTTCATGAGATGTACGAAGTGTCCAAGCTTCCTTGGGGCTCGGAACCATACGAGGAATATTTTCCATCAAATGAAGAGATCCAAGTTCTGGAGGATAAGGATCCGGAGATGATGGCTATTTTCAAAGAGGTGACAAGCCATCATTATCTGATGCACCGGAGGGACAAGGGCAAGATCCAGCCTCATGTGACTGCTTGGAGGGACTAGTCTTCAGGCAGGATTTGACGGATCCTTCGAGGATTCGGTTTGCGACTCCGCAGGGATTGAAGCCCGCGGAAGTGAGTTCTAAAATAAGCCGGCTGGACGAAAGGACCCCACACTCTAATGAGGGCTGCAAGGCTACGTACAGCTGTTTCTGGCACTGCGGGCACCGGATGTCATCCAAGGCAGTGTTGACGTCCTACTTGATGATATGGCTCCGGGATTGCGTATTTGCAGGTGGATCCGGTGCCGTCGAGAGGGTACATCGGAATCTCATTTTGCCTGCGATAAAGTTGGCCTGTGGATGACCTTTGGCTCTCCTTCCCGCGATGGTGTGCAACCTGTTGTGCGGTTTGAGGTCCTTTGTCGATGATGTGATCCACGAGAGAGGTAGTAATGATAACTTTCTCCGGGCCGAGCTGCCTTTCCATTATCTTATGGGGTGGCTAATCTTGCATCATCCGAACGTGATGAGTCCCGGTCCGGAGGAGGACCATGTCGAAGGAGATGCCTTCATTCGCCGCTTCTATAAGAGAAAGTGGTCTTACACTGGCGTCCCCGTTTGCAGGAGAGTCTTGTCCTACCTTCAGGGGTGGGAGATTGTCAAGGTTGGCCCGATCTTCAAAGATTTCGAGGCTGACCAAGACTTAGTTGACTCTGGCGAAGATGCGGTCACTCTGCCGAAATAGAGTTTTCGTTGGTTGCAGAGTATCCGGCCTTCTCACCTGGTCTACCGCAACCAGAATAGGTATTATCTGGAGCCTTATCTGCCAAGTCGATTTGCTCGTCAGTTTGGCTATACCCAGTTAATGTTGCGGAATCCCAGTAGTAGTTTAGGCTTCATCGGGAGTTTGCTGGATGGAGCCTGGGGCTGGCAATATTATAACGCTGGATGCACTAGCGTTAAGTTCACCACGCCAGTTCGCAATCCTCGGCCGCCGATCCTATATCCGGCCGCCAAGTTGTATTGCACTATGACTGCTATGTCTCCTGGTTATGACAGGGAGACTAGTTTCATTATTGGAACCCAGCTGGAGGCGACAGCGAATATGTTGATGGCAGCTCGATCATATCGTCCACCAGACTTGGTGGGGTATCGGGCTGCTGCTGCAGTACCAGTGGGAGACCCGTCTGTCGGAAAAAGGCGTGCTGACACAGAAGCTGGTTCTTCTGTACCGAAAAGGTCGAGAAAGGCGCCGACCCCGAAGGTTACGGAAGTGCCACTTATAATGCCAGCAGGATCAATCCTTGCTGAGGTAAGGAATATTTCTAATTCCAATTCTTTTCGTCATTGTGGCGACTTATGCTCTTCTTCTTGTAGGGATTGAAGAAGAAGTCCCGTGTTTCAAAATCGGGCGCTAGTAAACCGAAAGAGGTGGCAGGCTCTTCTGATGAGCGCATTCCACCGATGCTAATGTCTTCCGTGGAGGAAGGTCCCGAAGATGTTCCTGCGGAGGTTTTAATATCTCCTGACTTCGAGGTCGCAACAACTTCTGGGAGAGCACCATCTGCCGTGGAGGCCTTGGATGCTGAGGGTCCTGCGGACTCGAGGCATCCTGATGATGAAGTGGACTGGAGTTCGTCGCCTTTCGATGACGTTCCTCCGGTCTTGCAAGAATCTGCTGCGGGGATAGCAGATATGGTGAGACAGAGGAGAGGGTTGAATCCCCTCTTTATCATGATGAGGGGAGGTCGGCTGCATCATCGCCGAGTCCTACCCCGGCTTCAACCGTGGAAGTTGAGGCGGCTACCACTCAGGAGGTAGCGACAGATTCTGTCCCTGTTGAGGGACTCGATGATGAGACCCGTCTGCCAGTTAAGACCGCTGCGACGGGTCAAGAGACAAGTGATAATCTCCCTATTCTGCCAAGGGAGGTACCAACTGTTGATAGGACGTTGGGGGTAGAAGAGGTGGCTGTTGACGTCGAAGGTTCCTCTAGGCTTGAGAAGGGTAAGGGTGTAGAACCCTCTGTAGCTCCTTCTACTTGGGGGACCATCTCGACGCCTGTGCCGGCTCCTTCTGTTGCTTCGGCTCCTCGGGCTAGCAGTCCAGCCCCTGTTGATGAAGAGCCTATTGATGCCGAGGTTCAAGCCTCGCTGATTGAGGTTGGCGAATCTTCTTTCGGTCCGTAAACTGTAGTAGCTCCTCCAACTCCCGCGATGACGCCGCAGGTCCTGGCGGATGCAGACGAGTATGTGAAATTCCTCGTCGAGGGGGTGTACAAAATGTTACAGAAGGGTGTATCTGCTGTGATGGATGCCAATGGGAGTTTTGTGACGGCAAAAGCTCTGGCAATGCCCTGCATCGAGCTGATTCGTATTCACCAAGGCCACGACCATATGGCCGAAATTCTGGAGGCTTCGGTGATTGAGCTGGATGAGCGGCTCGCGGAACTTCAACGCATCCAGCAAAACGACCTCTCTGTCCTGATAGATACGGAGAAGGGAAAGATGATCGCCGAGATCGAGTCTTCATACCAGGCCACCGTGGGCGTTTGGGAGCGCGAGGGGGCTGAGACTGAGGCTGCGGTAGAGCAGTTGTCTCAGTCCATGAAGACGACGGTGGAAACTCGAGCTGCATTGGAAGCTAATATCGCGGATATCGACACCCAGATGCGCCACCTTGAAGACCAACGGGCCCGACTCCAGTTAGAGGTCGAGCGAGTCCGGGCTGAACATGCAGCATTTAAGAAGGATGAAGTGACTTTTACTCAGCAGACTCTTGCCTTGTGGCAGCAACGACAACAGCTTGATGAGAAGCATGCAAGTGATACTTCCGCTGGGGCCGTTGAATTGATGCGCCAAGAAGTAGAGCGACGAGTCCTGGCGACGGTGGAGGCCCGCGCAGTCGACTTAAAGCTTCGAGTCAGGGAGCTCTCAGCCCATCCTGGGGAGATTCAGGGACCATAGCTTTTTCCCTTTTTCTTTTGTGTTCTTTTGCAACCCTTACTGGGGGATGATGTAGTTTCTTGTACTCCTTTTTCAGAAGAATAAAGAAGTCTACAACCTTTTTTTGTGATGTGTTCATCTTTTGTTGTCATGAACTTGATGATTTGTGTGGACCTATTATCTTTTGCGCACCTTGGTTTTCAGGTACAGATAATAAGTTTGAAGGAACCATTATGTTTGCTCAGAGGTAATGTGGACATGGCAATCATTGGGTTCGAAATGATAGAATCTCCCTACTCAGAGGTATTATGGACGTGGTAGGAATGATCTTGGGGGATACGCTGAACAACTCAGAAGTTATATGGACGTAGAAGTTCTGCGATAAATGTACAATAACGCAGGGGTTGTTTGTACAAGATGTTTACTCGGAGGTAATGTGGACGTGGTAAACATGAAGGGTAGCGTAGGCTTACGAAGTGTAAGATTCTGCTTTGTAGGGTGTAGAGAGATAACTCAGAGGTAATATGGACGTGGTTATCTTTCTACTGGAAGATGCCACGGAACAGCTGGGTTCCGGAGGTGTATGAGTTTGTGGAAAGAGGTTGTTTGAGGAAGTACATGTCTGGAGGATGTCAAGAATAGTACTTCTTTAGGAACTTGTCGTTGATGGGCATCATGAACAAGTCCCCATTGGGTTTGGCGAGGCGGTAAGCACCGTTTGAGTATACCATCTCTATGATGAAAGGTCCTTCCCACTTGGGTTCGAACTTTCCTGGTGTCTTGTGGGTCAACACCATTGGTCTTCTGACTGCTAAAACCAGGTCGCCAACTTGGAAAGTCCTCTGTTTGACCTTCTTGTTGAAAGCCTGTGATATACGGGCTTGGTAGAGCTCGATGCGTTGTTGAGCTAGGAGACGCTTTTCGTCAAGTGCCTCCAGTTCTCGCAGACGACGACGTTGATTGTCCTCTTCTGTGAGTTTGTTTGTGATTGCTACGCGGAGCGAAGGTATCTGTATCTCGAGAGGCAGTACTGCTTCGCTCCCGTAGACCAGGGAGAATGGAGTGTTGCCTGTTGGGGTCCGTACCGTTGTGCGGTAGGCCCAAAGGCATTCGCCAAGCTTTTCGTCCTAATCGCGTTTGTTGGATGACACGACCTTTTTGAGCAGCCTAACGATAGTTTTGTTGAATGCCTCAGCCAATCCGTTTGCTGCCGGATTGTAGGCGGCTGAGGCCACGTTCTGAATGCGATTCTTGTCACAGAACCTGCTGAAAATGTGGCTGATAAACTGAGGACCATTGTCATGGATGATCCGCCGGGGTACTCCGAAACGGTAAATGACATGGTGTTTGATAAAGCTGACCACCCTGGAGCTTTTTACTTCTGCCAGTGGAACTGCTTCCGTCCATTTGGAGAAGTAGTCGGTGATGGCCAGGATGAAACGGTATCCTCTCAATGAAGGAGGGGTGATTGGCCCTACAATGTCCATGCCCCAGGCTTCGAAGGGCCAGGAGGCGACTGTAGGATGTAGCGGCTCCGATGGTGTATGTATGAAGTCTGCATGAAGTTGGCACGCATGGCACTTCTTAGCATATTCGACAGCGTCGGCAGCCATGGTTGGCCAGTAGTAGCCCATACGTCGCAGTCGATCTTGCAACTTAGGACCGGGTTGATGAGCTCCACAAGTTTCGTCATGAGCTTCTTGAAGAGCTTCAGCTGCTTCTTCGTTGGACAGGCATCGAAGGAGGAGCCCATCGAAGGAGTGTCGGTACAGCATTTTGGTAGCTATATCGTAGTAGAATCGAAGAGAGCGTCTCCTGACTGAGATGGCTTCCTTCGGGTCCTCTGGAAGGATTCCGTAGACAGCGAAGTCGATGAACGGGAACCTCCAGTCTCGGACATTAACACCAGTGTTTGTCGGCATGGCGTGAGCCACCCACAAGCATAGGTTGTTTCTGGGACAAATAAGATCTCGTCCTATTACCGTGATATAGTGTTGAGTCCCAAAGGGCACTGCTAATGAGGCTGCGAGGCCGGCCAGAGCATCGGCCTCCAAGTTTTGTAAACGGGGGACATGTTCAATGAAGAACACGGTGAAGGTTGAAATGATGTTCAACGCGACTTCATGATAAGGGATTAAATCTTCATGGCGAACTTCGTATTGTCACCGAACCTGGTTTACGACGAGTTTTGAGTCGCCGTAAGCTTCCAGATGGTCGACCCCCAGCTGTTGTGCGAGCTGGAGTCCCATGACGAGTGCGTTGTACTCGGCAACGTTGTTGGAGCATGGCTTCGAAAGAGAGTACGCACGCTGGATGACCAGCTGATCGGGGGAGACTAAGACTACCCCCACTCCTGCGATGATTTGGCCTTTGGAGCCTATTCTCGAAGCGCCGTCGAAGAACATCCGCCAAACGGAGCTTCCTTCGGTGACATTGGATTCTTGGACCTCATCCGGGATATCTTCATAGAGTTTTGAGGATTCTGGGATGGGGTGTGCAGCTAAAAAGTCAGCCAGAGCTTGACCCTTAACAGCTTTTTGTGGCACAAACACCATGTTGTACGGTGTTAGCAAGATCGCCCATGTAGCCAGCCGGGAGTTCAATGATCCTGGCTTCGTCATGAGGACTCTGAGCGGATTGACTCGGAAAATGACATGAATTGTCTGACCCGAGACATAATGACGAGTCTTCTGGATGGCAAACACCAAAGCCAAGCACTCCTTTTCGACGGGTTGTACCAGTGTTCGGCCCCGATGAGTGTTCGACTGAGGTAGTAGATTGCTTGCTCGAAGCCTGTATCACTGTTTTGAGCCAGCAGAGCGCCAAGAGAATGATCTACGGCACGGACGTAGAGGAGAAATGGTTTGCCGGCGACTGGCGCTACCAGGACTGGTGGGCTTGTTAAGTAAGCCTTGATGTCGTCGAAAGCCTTTTGGCACTCCTCTGTCCAGACGTAAGAGACTCCCTTCTTCATGAGCTGAGTAAAGGGTTGACATCTACCGGAGAGGTTTGCTATGAACCTCCGGATATATGCCAGACGTCCCTGTAGGCCCCGAAGTTCTCGAAGGTTTTTCGGAGGGTCCATGTTGAGGATGGCTTTGGTCTTCTCAGGATCAACATGAATGCCTTTCGCTGTGATGACAAAGCCCAAGAATTTGCCGCTAGAAACCCCCAGAAAGGATTTAGCGGGGTTCATTTTGAGTTGATGTGCCCGCATGAGATCGAAGACCGTCTTCAGGTCCTGTAGGTGATCTCCTTTGAGGCGGCTCTTGACTGCGATGTCGTCAACATAGCATTCGACCGTCTTGCGAAGATGTTGACGAAAGATGGTGCTCATAGCTCGCTGGTATGTCGCACCGGCGTTCTTCAAGCCAAAGGACATTACTGTGTAGCAGAAAACACCCTTTGGAGTCCTGAATGACGTGTGTTTTGCGTCATCGGGGAACATCTTGATTTGATTGTAGCCTGAATACCCGTCCATGAAGGACATGCGCTCAAAGCCACATGTGTTGTCGATCATCACATCAGTGATTGGAAGCGGGAATTTGTCCTTCGGGCAAGCAGAGTTGAGATCCCTGAAGTCGATATAGACTCGTATCTTCCCGTTCTTCTTGGTGACAGGAACGACGTTGGCTACCCAATCCGGGTGTTGTTCCTCACGGATGAAGCCGCTGGTCAAGAGTTTGTCTACCTCCTGATCGATGGCATTCATGATGTCCGGACGGAAGCGTCGCTGCTGTTGTTTGATAGGTTTGGCATCAAGTAAGATGTTCAACCTATGTATTACGATCTGTGGATCGAGTCCCGGCCTGTCTTCATAGCTCCAGGCGAAGACGTCGATATACTCTTTAGCCAGTTGGATTAAAGATTCTCGATCTTCTCCTTCCAGGCTTTTACTGATGAAGATGGGTTTGGAAGAAGACCCCTCCCCGAGGTCGATCTGCTCGACTTCGTCTTCGGTGGGAGGTTCACGAAGCTCAAAACGAGATTCCCATTGTTCCCCTAGGCATTGGGCCCAGGGTTCTTCTTTGAAGGGTTCTGGCGCTTGGTCTTCGCCTTCACCTTTTTGAGGTTGTGCTGACGTCATGTTAGCTGACAGCACTTTCCTGAAGACTGATCCGATACTGGTATCGGAATCCCAAGTCGATGCTTCGGACGTGTGGGAATGTTCTATGTCTTCTGCATCTGAACTCTCTGGGGTTGATGGCGGCGTGACATTGCCTAACCCTCGTCCAGACCGATTATAATAGTCCTGTGGCTTTCCATTGGGCATCGAAAGCCGGACAGGGAGATGCCGACCCTTGCCGTAGTTTAAGCCTTTGTTGCTTTTCAGGTCGTAGCCCATCTTTTGGATGATGTGCTTTGCCGCATCCGTGTACCGATAGACTTGTACTCTGTCGGTATCAGGTTCGGGCTCGATTGACGGGAGGTCCCGATGACGCTCGACTTTGCCCGAGATGATGGTGCCTTGGTCTCGGCTCCGTGGAGGGACTATGAAGACTCCTTGAGACGGGACTATTCGATTATGGTAGACGGTCGTTATTTGTGTTTGCAACGACCGTAGAGCGTTGTCTAATGTATACATGGCATTCCAGTGTGGAAGACAAGAATAATTAAAAGACACTCTACGAGATCTTATCCCGTGGGATTACATTGTCAAAGGAGGGTGCCTCTACGTCAGCCGAGATATAATCACCAAGCTCCTCGTCTGTAAGAACTGGGGGTAGACTAGGAGAGTCCACCACAGCTTTGGGGTCTGAGAGGGTTATATGAGCCTTCTCTGACACCTTGGATGACTGCGGCGGCTTGCCCTTGAGACGCACCTTGAGAGGCGCCTGGGCTGCGCCTCCGGTGAGTGGTGCCTTCCCTTGTAATTTTGCCACCAGGGGAGCCGATGTTTGAGGTGGCTTTCCCTTGAGGCGTATCTTCAGGGGTGCTTCGCGAGCCAGCGCTTTCCCTGATAGCTTGATGCTCATTGGAGGCGCCTTCTGGGGTGGTTTCCCCTTCAGTCGGATTTTTAAGGGGGCGTCGGGAGTCGTCTCAGGCTCCATGTCCGGTTCTGTTGCCGTCTCTGCCTCATCATCGGCGTCATTGGCTTCCTCCTCGTCAATGGGCTTGTACAAGTCGGAATCGGTGAAGTAGGCTTCAATCCCTTTGAAAGGATCGATGTCTGCAAACTCCGTCCGGATGACGCCATTGGTGGATACATACTTCATGCACTGGTGGAGCGTGGAGGGCACCACCATGTACTCATGCAGCCATGGTCGACCGAACAGGATATTGTAGTTGACCTCGGCATCTACCACATAACAAGTCACCTCAGTTTTGAGGCTGCCAATGTGACACTTCAGTCGGATCTTGCCCAATGGCTCGCTCTTGCTAGCATTGAAGCCACTGATGGTTGTATTGGAGGACGCCAGCCGGTACATCGGAATCTCCAGCTTAGATAGCAGCGCCTTCGGGATGATGCTTAGGGAAGACCCAGGATCGATCTGAATCCGGCTCACCTTGACCGAGCCAATGTACCCTGTATAATACAGCGGTCGGTTATGTCGGTAATGCTTGAGCAGTATGTCTTGTTGGGTGAAAGTTATGTTTGGAATAACTTCATCCGCACAATGACAGTGCGCACAAGTAGTTGGGAGGTCTTCAGGCTGCTTGACCTGACTGAGAAAGGATTCAGCGTCCTTCAGAGCTTCGCAGAGAGCTTCTCGGGAATCTTTAGAAAGACGCAGGAGCTCGAACAAAGACAGGCGCGCAGGTGTACTGGCTAACTGTGCCAGAATGTCGAAGTTGTGAGGCTTGGACAGCCCCGAAGCATTCTCCTTCCGTAGAGGTCTGTCAAAACGGGCCTCCACCTGCTTCTGCTTGTTGGCTGCTGAGGGCTTAGATGGACCCTCCTCAGGGATGGTGCTAGGAGGCACCACCTCGGCGGCGGCTTCGTCGGATTGGGAGCTCTGTTGTGCACGTGTTTGCACTGGAAGTGCCTCTTCTGTTGAAGAAGAGACTGTGCGGCAAGACTTGATCTTCCTGCCTTTTGATTTGGAGGTAGGGCGTACCTCCAATTGAGTCACCTCGGAGACGAGGTCGGGGTGAACCCAGAGAACCTCTCCTCGAGATGTGGTGAGCGGGGTGAGTCCACTCACATTGTCACGAGTAGGTGGTAAGTTTACCACCTCCATTGTCGCCTTAGGGATGGGGACGACGCCATCTTGTGTGGTAGTTGGCGGCAAGGTGCCGAAGTGAAGCGAAACCACATTGGCCGACACCGTCTTCTCTTCATAGTCGACGGAGATTACATCCGCATTGATCATGCGCTGGATGTAATTCTTGAGGACGTAGCAGTCCTTGGTCGGGTGTCCGACAAACCGATGGTAATGACAGTACCTCGGGTTGTCCACTTTCCCAACTTCATCGGGCCGCTTTGGGTCTGGTAGCTTGATCTTGTCACCCTGCTTCAGTATCTCAAAAAGTTGCAGGGTGTCGTCATCATTGAATGAATAAACCTCCTTGGGTCTCGGTGCCAATGGAGGCTTCTGAGTAGGCGCAGATGCGCCTTTTGAGGCATCAACAGTCAATGCCTGTTTCTCCTTTGCTTCTCGTCCGGAGCTGTTAGCTGCAGACTTTTTCCCCTTATCGTCAAAGGCGGGGAAGCTGACACCCAGAAGACGTGCATTGGCCGCCTTCTTTTCTGCAGCTTCAGCTTCGATGATCAGGGAGATCCAGTCAGAAGGGGGAGTAGAGTTGAGCCAGAGCTTTACTGCAGGCAACATGTTCATGCTGCAAGCGGAGAGGAGCGCATGTTCTGGCATGCCTGGAGGTAGCCTGAAGCAAGCATGTCGGAAGCGTTCGATGAACGCCCGAACCATTTCCTTCTCCTTCTGACGTATCTCTATGAGAGACGCCATCGCCATGTCCTTCCCGCCGTCGTAGAAGCGGTCGAGGAAGAGGCGCGTCAGGTCATCGAAGGACGATATGGAATTGTCGGGAAGGCTGCAGTACCAGTCATACGCCACTCCTTTCAGGGCTCCGACAAAGATACTGGTGAGGAGCGCGTCCTCCTTCAGAAGATGCCCTGTCTCTGACTGGAAGTACGTCAGGTACCGTCGCGGAGAGTCCTTCCCGTCGTATGGGGTGAGTGTTTGTGGTTTATACTTTGGGGGATAAACCACCTTGTTCCACTCGAAGGGATAAGGCTGGGGAATGCCCATCTTCTGGCGTTCCTCTTGCCTGTTCTTGGACTCGAAGCGCTCCCGCAGGTCTTTGATTATTTCGACCACATCCTCCGTAGAGCTAGGAGTCGGGGAAGGAGGTACCATCTGGATTGGAGCGTTCGAGGGCTCCGAGGTCCGAGGTGCTTCTGTATCCGAGGGCGCCCGTTGGAGGGGCACACTCGACTCCCCATTAGCTCCTGGGTCAGGACCAGTTGAAGGTGTCCTGATCAAGGCCGACCGCATCTCAAACACCGCTTGAGTCAGTGCTTGCATAGAGGCAGAGAGGGTTTTGAGACCTCCCTCTAATGAGTCTATGCGCTGGACTATGTCCTGTGACGGTGCATCAGACTCGACATCATCCCCAGCCATGTATACTGTCCTGACACGGCCAGGAGTGGATGGATTGGTTGAGGCTTCGCTTTCGGCCTCACTCTCATGCGGGGAAGTTACTTCTCCTGGTGTTTGGCCACCCCCAGCCACATTCTGGAGTTCATCTTCAATAGGCGCATCTGCAAGGGTCTGATTGCCCTCAGCTCCGTCTTGAAGGACCTCTTCATTTCCAGAACTACCCCCGGCGGTGTCCTGGAGGACATCCTCATTTTGAGGGGCTTCAGGGAGAGTAATCTCGCCTTGATGATGAAGATCCGCCGCAGCTGTGCTTTGGACATCTTCGTCTTCGGAAGGAGGCTCAACAAGGGTCTGGCTACCCCCAGCTTCCTCCAAGGACTTCTTCCTCGATCGAGTGCCTTCAAACACTCCAGAGGTCGAGACAGCTGCCTTGGTTTTCCTCGGCTGGCTTTTGGATGAAGACGAGGAATTGGCAGTCGTCTTCCAGATTGATGAGGAGTTGGAGACCACGTTGCATGAAGCAACCTTTGGCTCCTCTTCAGCTGACACCTTTGTCCCAAGGCGACGTCGGAGAGGTGTCGATGATTGCAGTCGTTGGAAGACCGACTGTCTTGGTGGAGCTGTCGCCTTGCAACAGCAGTTGATGGTGACCACCGCACAAGTATGTCCCGTGAGAGGTGCATCGTGCTTGTTGGTCGACTCTCCTGACCGGCGCTTGTGAGTGATCACATTGCGCAGGTCATTGGAGGAGAGTGGTGCCTTCACACCCCCTTCAGACGTATGGCAAGGCCAAACGCCGAGGTGGTCAGGTGAGTGCTGCGCCCCCTGATCTAATACCAAGCAGGCATCACGATCAGTAGTGGGGGAACCACAACATTTGAAGTGACTTGAACGGACCTCAAACGCACAACCAGAGGAGGCACGGGAGTTCAAGACCACTGAGTTTGCCTCTCTCGACTTGGTTGTGCACGCAGTAGATGCGCCCAAGCGAGATGAGGACTTTGAAGATCGACTTGTTGCTGGTGCAGAAGCACTTGAGTCAACCTTGTACAGCTTGCCATCGGCAGCGCGCGTGATGACGAGCGCGTGCCTCTGGCCGGCTGCTGGCATAGCACGTTTGTGGCGCATGGCCCGTGCCGCCTTAGATTTCTTCGTACCAGCCCGCTGGGGCGCATAGTACTCAGCATCCAAATTCTCCTCGCCATTACAGCGAGTGAGTCTGTCAAAGACAGAGGCTTTTTATGACGCATCAGAGGTGATGCGCGGGGCATTGGCTGCGCCCCTGCTCCGTCGACGTATCTTCCTCGCCTGAGAGGGAGATAGCTGGGGAACGTGGTCGGCCGCACGCTTCCCCAAGAGATGCACTGCATCGGCGGGCGTACCTTGGTTGCTGAGAACGTCAGCAGGAAGGGAAGGCTGGATTGTTGCATCCCCTTCAGTGGTGGTGCCCGAGGCGTCGACCTTGCGCACCCAGGCCGTACGGATCTTCTTCGGCTTTGGTAGCCGCTTCGAAGGACTCGCACTTCCTTCAGAAATGAACTCCTCGTACGCCTGTTGATTGAGGCGCACGACCAGCGTCTTGCGGGAGGAGCCCACCTTCACGTCGTCGGCCTGTGACACGACTTTCTCGGAAGAGGAGAAAGAAGTCCCCAGCAGAGTCGCCAGCTTTTTTGCCATTAAATTGTTTGATTGAAAACTTTAATACAAACAGAACAGTGTTACAATGTAGGACTTAGATGTAGTCCTAGGAGTACACTTTTGTTTAAGTTGGGTCCTTAGTGCCAATGGAGCGAGTGGTAATGCATTGACTCCGTTGACCGGCTGACGACGGTTATCGGTTCTCTGAAGGTGTGGATTGCTCTGGGTGCTGGAGCTTGCTGAGAGGAGGAAGACGTTGAGTGTCTGTATCTGCCTCTCTGATGATTCCTTGTATGTTCGTTGTGGATTCTGTCTGTGTGTGAAGGAGAAGATCCCTCTATTTATAGTTTTGTAGGCTGGCTGCTCATGCGTGCATGTAGGATGCGCCGGTGTGTGAGGACGCTACGTGGAGGTTGCTGATGGAGGCGCATAGATGATGCGCCCTGATTGAGGGGGAGAACTCTTCATACTGCTGTTGTGAGCCGGCACGTAGCAAAGGAGAAGATCTTTCTGTTGCTGAAATCTTGGACGAGTTGAGTCAAAGGACACGTGTCATCGACCCATGGCTTGAAGATCTCGGATTTGGGGGAGTAGTGATCTGGTGAGCTATGCCTTGGATCTGGGCGCAGGAGGAGGCTGCGGCTCATAACCTTTAGGAGTTACAAACCATTTAGGGCGCATGGCTTTTAAGGCGCATGCAGGTGACCTTCCTTCTGTCTTTCGGGATCAGAGATCAGTCTGGGGCGCATGGCTTTTAAGGCGCATGCAAAGCTTCAACTGGAGACTCTTCTTCTGTCTTTAGGGATCAGTGAAGGGTCTGAGGCGCACGACTTTTGAGGCGCATGCTGGTTTGGACGCATGGCCGTAGAGGCGCATGCGGATGGCCATGTGGCAGTAGCCGTCGGAATAGAGTCATGATGATGCTGACGTTGTCGACGCTTCGTTCTCTGAAAAAGCTGTCAACTGTTCAGACTTTGGGAAGCGTGCTGCCAACTCTGGTGTCAGTTCAGCATTTAATGTTTGTGACGTTCGATAGACAGCTGAGTGGGCACATTGG
The DNA here is from genome assembly GCA_029216955.1 of Iris pallida. Classification (NCBI taxonomy): domain Eukaryota; kingdom Viridiplantae; phylum Streptophyta; class Magnoliopsida; order Asparagales; family Iridaceae; genus Iris; species Iris pallida. The sequence continues at coordinate 8,008,470 of JANAVB010004797.1, read as the reverse complement.
TTGGTGTTCCACTCGGCATGGAGATGTGAGGGGGGGCGCATCCTCTGTGATGCGCCGGGTACTGTAGGGTGCGTCTGTGTGATGCGTCTGATGCTGGAGGGCGCGTCCGTGTGATACGCTGTTTGGCTGGCGCATCCGATATGTCCTTTAATGACACGGCTGTCTCGCTCCTCGAGTGCTATAAATAGCCGTTTGGCTGAATTCGATGCGTCCGGTTCATCCATTTAATGCAAATTTATTACACAGAATTCGGAGAGTCATCCACTTGGCGTATGGGTTTGATTTGCCCGACCTATCAATAGTGGCATGGAGAGAAGGTTTGCTCCTCGTTCCCTCACGTACTTCCAACATGAACTTGGATATGCAGGTGCATTCTGTTGACGAAGTGCTCCCGAGGGTGAAGATGAGACGTCGTGTTGTCTTTGATGCACTTGAAGGTGACTGTTACATCCAAAAGACGGAGTCGAGGGCTTTTGAGGCAGGCGAAAGGTGCCTGTTGCATCCAAAGATAGGGATGTTCGGGCCTCGTCTCCGTTGTTCCGGAAGAGCCGTAGATCGGAATGGTGGTGCTAGGCTCTCTCTTCCTTCAAAGTGGGTGCCGCCCACTTTGATTGTGTTGAAAGCTCCTTGTGCCATGATTTCGATCACGGTCTTCCTTGGTCTTTGGAGGCTCTTTCGAAGCCTCCCCTGGCCACAGCATTTGCGGTGCTCTTCTCTTCTTTGGTTCCAGCCAGAGGGTTAAATGCTTTGCTGGGCGAAGCACTTATCAGGTGAGCCTGGCTGGAAGAGCTGCTCATAACTGAGCTGCTGAAGGGATGCACATAACTGAGCTGGATGCACATCTGCTGTGCCTGGCTGACAGCGCATGGTGACTGCTGCGTCCATCGGAAGGCGCATGGTGGTTGCTGCGCCTATCTGGAAGGCGCATGTTGGCTGTTGGCTGTAGATCTAGGATCCTTCCTTTGTAGAAATTCTCCTTTGTACAACCTTTTCTAGACATGTAATAGACTTTTATATATATAAATAAAAAGTCCTTCTTCGAATGTCTATGGCTTATTTGATTAGTTGTCTGAGTTCTGGCGCATATAATGCCTGGCGCATGGGCTTTCTGGTTGTGAAATTCCATGCTTCTACACCTCTATATATCCTTCTCTCAACTGCTCTATACTCTAACTGTTACTCCTTGCTCTTAGACACATCCACAAACCCTTTGACACCTACTTAAATATACACAATGGTTCACCCTCTCCCATCTCAAGCCTAACCCTGTCCCTAGTGTACTGCTGTATACTAGTCTAAACTCTCCCTCCTCTCCAAATACCTGATACTAGTTAACCCTCCCCCTTTCTCCCACTAGCACACACATACATATACATGATGTATACAACCACACCATAGTTTCCAAGTTCTTTTAACCTAACTTTCCAGTTGGTACTAACCTCAATAGAACAAACACTCTCATAGCTCAAATACTAACACATGCTCACGCCTTACTCTTGTGACACTCCCTTTCAAACACAAACACACACCTATATGTTCCCTTACACATGTTGCCATGTTACCTGTAAAAATAGGAAACCCTTGTTGTCTAAAATAAGACACAAGTCCCTGCTACCAAATGCTACTGCTATATTCCACAACAAACCTTGCTGCCTCTAACCAAATTAAGCCAAGCCAATGCAATGCAAGGGGAAATACATATGTGTATTTTCGTATTAATTTGTATTTGGATGACCATGTTTGGGCTGGGCTAATAAGGGTTTTCATATCCTAATTATGTTTTTCTTGGCCTATTTATGAAGGATAAGGGAATGTCATCTATGTGTTTTCATTGAGGAGATTCAAGGAGATAGCCTACCAATTCTACAAAGAGAACCATACTGTAGAACTCACACTTTAAGACAATAGATGAAGGAAGACTTGTATGGAGGATCGTCTACTTTATTCATGGAGTTGTCATAGGGTGTTGAGCGATGTTATTTTATTATTTTCTTCTTCTTCTTCTTCTTGGGATTTTTGAGTATTGGATCTTGAGACAAATAATCCAACAAATATTGTAATTCATCTTGTATTAATCAATTAATATATACTGGAATTTTTTCTGGTGACAAAGTCACCATAAAATACCATTTTCTTTTTGTCTTGATTCTTGTATAGTGGTTTGTTATTTTCCAAGTAGGTGTTGCTATCATTTTTTTCAATACAGCGATCCTTAAAATCTCCGACCATTGGGGATATTGGTAAACTAATATACCTAGATTACCCAAAAGTACACTTGCGAACTAGGATAAGATAATTAGTTGTGTACTAAACGTCTCTAAGTGTAGGAATGTTGCAAGGTGAAACAATGTATCAAACACTATATCAAAACCCAAACCCAATATGCAAATCCAAATTAATACGAAAATACACAAGTGTAAGTAGGGGATTAAGTGTACAGAGGTGAAATACATATATATGCATGCTTGGGGGTGTCCACGTGTCCAACAAATGGACACAAAGTGTCCAAAACCTCACGAACACAGTGTATCAGTGAACACATGGTCGTAATGTGTCTCCGTATCCATTTTGGACACAAAAAATATCTCAATTAGGGTTAGGGTTTACCTTTAGAGGAGCTCGCGGTGGTGGAGGAGGAGGAGGAGGACAAGTTCGGTGGTGGAGGAGGAGAAGGGGCTCGCGGTGGAGGAGGAGGAAGAGGAGGAGGGGCGTCGACCGGAGACGAAGGAAAGGGGTTTGAGCGGCGTCGGAGGGAAGGGGGTCGGGCTGTCGTCGAGGTCGGGAGAAGAGGGGCGGGAACAAAATATTTGGTGAGAGGAAGAAATGAAAAATCGAACCGAGGAACCCTATTAGCAGCAAGTTAGCGACATCTGTAAATACGTCGCAAAGCGTCGATGTATTTCTAATATTCTGCGAAGCCATAAGCTTTGCGACGCTAAATGTCGCTGAACTAATAAAACTGGCAACGTTTTCCGACATATCAACGACGTTGATTTTTATTACACTAAAGGTAGTCGCAATATGTCGCTGTTTGTCGCTATCAGCGACGTATTGTGACGTTTACTATTGGCGTCGCTAATTCCAGAAATATTAGCGACGTTTTACGTTGGCGTCGCTAATTTCGTCGCTGATATGACTTATTTTGGTAGTGCCCGACTGAGTCCCCGTGTAGTAAGTTCGTGTCCATTTTGGACACGAACACAGCTCGATATGAGCTCAGAGCTAGGTTTCTATAATCCCCACGTGTAGGGCTACGAGAATATGTAATTAGTTTAGCAAAATACGAAAATCCATTTCTAAGTGGCATTCTAACAAACACTTGTACATACACAATGACACGTGTCCAATACGGACACCAAATGGGCACGATTTCTAACCAAATTTGAAAGACAACTAGGGGACACCTAGATCTAGGCTAGGATGCAAATAAATCAGAATAATAACACAATTTAGAGGGTTTACCTATAGTGTGTGTCCAATGGCAAGAAAAGTCCCAAAATAGAGTATTCCTCCTTACTAGCTCAAATCCCCAAATTGTTCAAAAGCTGAGATTTCTCTCCATAATCAGAAAATAGAGGAGTATTAGACTCTAATGCAAGAAACTATAGTCAAAAAGGAATTAAATTAGAAAAAGTTATGGATTGGGAAAGAATGGACATACCTTTCCTTTTCAAAAGTGTTGATTCAATACAAAAGAGGCATGAACCAAAGGAAGAGAGACTTTATAGGGGGAAGCCCTAGGTGGCCGGCCTAATGAGTGGGGATTAGGGTTAGGGTTTAGTCTAGTGGGCTTTGGGCCAATTTGAATGGTCATGGAAATTAATTCATAATCTCAAGTCATTGAACCTAATCTTTAACCCTCCTATTTCAAACTTGATTCTAAGTGGCCTAACTTGGGTTGACTTAAGTTAGACTAGGGTCTCACCATGCTAATCAAGTCACCATAGCTAGGGTCAACATCTAGGTTAGTCTCCAAAGTCTCAACCAACAAAAGTCAAAAATAACAATCATCATTCCAATAATTCAAATAAATTCAAAATTAACAAAATGACCAAAATACCCTCAAGTTAAAATATGGTAGTGACAGTTGTAACTTTCGTATCACTACTGATATCGAGTTTTCCAACCGAGAGAAGTATTAGGACATCGCAAGAAAACAAAACCTAACTCGAATAAAAAATTTGAGACAGAAAAAATAACGAGAATCTCGAGGGAAACAACTTTAGTAAAACAAGTTCTAGGAAATAATGAACTATCAAGGCTACAGAAATCAAAACAGCAGTAAAACAATAAATGTCCAATATTTCGGCAAGATGTACTTACCTAAAATAGCTACCAGCCTAACTCTTCTACTCCGCCACCAAGAGGGGTTCAGAAACCATGCTCTAAAGTCTCGAGACCAATCTTCAAGCTCTCGAGGAATATGAAGTGGAAACGAGAAGAGAAGAATAGTAGAGAGAGAAAGTAAAAAAGAAATTTCGAAAGAAATCGAACTCGTATATATAGAGAAGGGGAATTAATCGTGACCGTCCGACCGCGATCCACGACTCGATCAGGATTAGTCCGAACCGTTCATCAAAGAAAACCAAGAAACCAATGGATAATAAGATATACCAAAACCAAGAAACCATTTGACAAAAGAATGTATCAATCTATTCATCAACATATTATGAAACTATTCATCAAAATATTAAATTCTTACCGACGGTCGGATGATCCAGTGGATTTCTGCAGAATTCTGACGGATTATACGGATCATCACATCAAGTTTTTGCATCGAAAGCGGGGACATTCAGATGATCTATCAGATTTTGCAAATTTTCGACGGATGATCCGAAAGTCTAAAATCTTTTAACTTTAGAGAAAAATTCAGGGTTCACCATTCTATATGTCGATCCTCATACAGGTCTATGGCTTGCCAACATGTATTCTAATAGTCTCGAACAATCTAAAAATAATCAAAGTCAATAAAACTCAATAAATCAGTAAATACTCGTGTATCTGTATGCAAATACCGATACTGCGAGACGAGTCTCACATCTAGAGAGATCATGAGTGTTGCAAGCCTATTGTCATATTCATTGGGCTATTCAGAGCCTTTGTATTCTACTACTTATCAATAAAGAAATTTGTTTTATATACTCTGATTTGTCTCTATTCATTTCGCTACTATAGGGTTAAAATTAAGACAACTATATTGAGATTTATCATCTTTCCTTGCATGAGTACAACTCCAGACTCGTGCGGCATCACGCCCCAGCGAGGACGATCGATTCGGTTGAAATTGGTGCGAGGACAAGCAATTTCACGGGCCGGGGCGTGCACCTACTAGCTAGATATAGCTCTACACCTACATATAGGCACTGGAATGACATAAAGTACATCCTTTGATACATCAAAAGAATTTATTGATTTGGTTTTATATTATTTATATGAATGTGTTGACCTTGTTGAATATGGAGACGCATGTTATTTATTTGATCCTTATAAGAAGAGAGTACAAACATAATATATTTTTCTTAATTAATAGTGGTGTAAATACTTCATGGAAATCAGTTAAACAAATTATGTCACAACATCGACCAATCATTCAAAAATTTGGCACTTCGTGAAGCAAACAGAGAATAATTATGATCAAGGTCACTAGTTCAGCATATCCGACGAGTTGCGAGGTTCTGAAAGTCACAAATAAGCATGCAACCCTTTTTATAAGGATAATGTAAAGTAAATCAAGAAGGCTTCATCAAATGAGATAGGACGAAGCACATCCCACCAAAATTATTCTTCACCCACCAGCTCCAAAAATGATTAATTTATAATAGATAAAGTCTTTAGAGAACCTTACTGTTCTCCTCACAAAATCTCTCATAAAGTCCACATTTCATAAGGTAATACACCAGGTTAAGTTGAGAAAGCTCTAGCAAACATGCATATTATAGTCTAATATACTATTGGGGTGTGATGTAATGATCAAATGTATTAATTTGGGGGTTGACTTTTCACTTAAGTCGATGTAATAACTAAATGTAATTTTTTAAAGTAATTTTGAGAAGAATATCTTGTAGATGCAAGCATCCTGAAGATGCTAATGGAGACATTCTGAAGAATGTTTTTGCATATTGTACTCTTTTTATTGATGATAATTTTTTCACAAATTTTTTTCATCAAAAGATGTTTAGGCAGTGTAAGCCGCACCCACTTGAATTTCTAAATAATCATATTTCTGAAGAATACATTGTACTTTTTTCTTCCACTATGACTGTTTTCCAAAGATAAATTTTTTTCATAGAAATTTTTTTAATCAAACAATGATTAGTATTGTAAACAATAATTCATGGATAACAACTAATACTGTTCCTCATTTCAATACACAAAAACCCTTATCAATTAGTTCGACTAGATTACAGTCTCTTTCTTTCTTACTTCTCTAACAAACATAATTTAAACATCGTCTATTTTCGTTAAGAGCCAAGCACACTTAGCTATTGGAATAATAATATTAATTTAGGATATTTTTATTGGCACTCCTACAGTGTCATTATGCAGTACTCTTTAATTTTTTATAATTCAAATTCTAAATCTGTCATTGCATTAACATTATTGGTACTTCTAGAATGTCATCTTGTACTCATCTCTCCATGCATGCACAACTTAATACCAAATTTAATACATTAATATGTTTAAAATTTAAATAATATAAAATTAAAAATAAATCTATTCTACTATATAATAGGAAAACTTAGATGGTGAAACTTTTAAATTCCAAAAATACCCTTACATACTTATACTAATTAATCTATTCTACTATATAATAGGAAAACTTAGATGGTGAAACTTTTAAATTCCGAAAATATCTTTACATACTTATACTAATCTATTCTACTATATAATAGGAAAACTTAGATGGTAAAACTTTTAAATTTTAAAAATATCCTTACATACTTATACTAATTAAAAATAGTTCATTAATTTTAATAAGGACAACTTAGTAATTAGGAAGACTACCCTTTGGTCTTCTTAAAGAGTCTTTCTAAACTAATTAAGAAATATTAAAATACGTGTAAGGTACGTGGACATATGCTAGTATACATAATATTTTAAAAGTGTCAATACAATACGCTTAATTAATTAATAATAGTTTTTTTCCATGAATCAATCGTGGCACTCCTTAGAAAACCAATTCCCAAGAAATGTCCAAAGTGCTAAACTATTCATCCCGAAGATGAACGGTTGAGATGCATTGGTCAAGGTGCCCTGAAAAGCTATATGCGGTTCTATTTTCCTTTCAGTTTTACCCTCTCTTTGCTAAATAAGCGAACCGAGAAGAGTGAGAAAGTACAGAGAGAGAGAGAGAGAGAGAAACGGAGGTTGGAATCGCCGCCTCCGTCGACGACTCTGACGTGCTCTTTCCGTCCGCATTGGTACAGTTCCCGCTCTCGCTGTCTCTCTGGAACTAATTTTACTACCAATGGTGGTGAAAACTCTAAAAAAAAAACCCTAGCAAACCCTAGATCCAATCGTTCGATTCGATCTCGGTAATGCTGCATTTCCTCTTCTATATTATGAATCGTTGTGTTCTTCTACTTGTTCGGATGAAATTGGAGCTCACTGTTGTATTTAATGGTTACTTTAGTGGTTTTCCATGTTTATTGTTATTTTTGATTTTTAGGGTTTGGACAATTCGTTTGCTTATGTGGATGTTGTGGAAATGGGTTTTTATGTATTGTAGATTTCCATGCCTTTGTGGACTGAGGCTGTCACCTATTCAACACAAATATAACACGACCTCTGAACTGACACAACGACACGGACACGACCAGTTTGGTGTGTCCTATTGCATTCTGGACCGTCTGTGTCATGTCCAGTAGGTATGACATGACGCAGATTCATGATGTTCTGTGCCTTATGGAAGAAAATGATTCAGGTAATCGACCCATGTTTGTGATGCATGACATGATACATACGCTGTCACTGCATTGATTTTGGCGTGTCCTAGTGTATTTCAATGTGTGTGTGTGTGCCGTGCTTGATACACATATATCAGATACACCGCAACAATGACACAGTACGGATTCTTGAACTTCATGTGCTTGCTAGGTCGACCCAATTTTTTTGGGTATGTTGTGGATTTTTAAGATTTGGCAGCGGAGAGCAAGTGAAACACTACATTCATATATAACATTAGCAAATAATGCTATATTTATTGCAATACGAAAATATAGTTAAGCATAACAAAACAAAATGTTAGCATATAGGTTGGGTTAGTACATAAGTTTGTGTTTGAGATATAGAAGTGTTTGTATTTCTTTCCTTATTATATTGGTACTCTTATTGTACATATTAGTGGAATGGGTTGGTGTAATTATATTATGCTTGCTGAAAATGTGAAAACGATGTTCGAAATGTGGGTAGAAAATGATAAGATTCAGACATATCAAGTAATGTTTCTTATTTTTTTTTGCTTCTTTTGTAGATTTCTCATGTTTCTTTGGGACATGCTATTGATTTCTAAGATTTGCTAGCAGAAGAGCAATTGAAACACATCATCTATAAATAGTATTTTTATTAGAATATGAAAGGTCTTCTTTATTTTAGACAGATGCATAGACACATTAATATTAATGTTTGTGTTTAGAAGATATAAAAGTGTTATTTTATTTTTTTTGTCTAGAATATTGATATTTCTTGTTGCAAATAACAGTGAATTGGGTGGAAATGTTTTTTGTTAGGCTATTGCTTGCTGAAAAAAGGGGAAATGTTTTCGAAAATGAGCATAAAAGTGCATACTTGATTGAGTTAATTGTTTTTGCAATTTTATGATTGACAATTAGACAATATTTGTTTTAGAAGATATGAAATGTTTGTTTCAATTGTATTTTTTTATTATTGAATATGATCAGGGCCGGCCCTGAACTTTTTGGTGCCCAGGGCAAAAAATAAAAAAGGCCTTTCCTTAATACTTGACTAATTGACTCGAAAAGTCAAAAAATTCATAACAAAGCAACTAAAATATTCAAATATTATAACAAAGTAAAACCATCTCTGCAATAATTTGAAATAAGTACAAAATTGAAAAGAGAGCATTAAACTTTGTTTACTAACATTTCAAAATAAAAATCATCTATATTGATTGACAAAATCACAAGTAGATGCCTCCTATATGTTCGTATTCTGCAATCTCTTCAAGTACCTTATGATATTCATTCGTTAATTCAATAAGACTAGTCTCTGTTGCTGTTGGCCCCTGTCGATTCGGTTATGCTACTGACCTTACACTCTAAAATCTTCTATTTCATACTATTTATGATATTAATTCATATTGACTGAATTGCCAATAACTATGTCACCATGGGTTACTGTATTGCATTTGTAGTCCTGGTAGTAAGTGGTATACAATTAATTATAGTTTATGCCCAACCAACCAAGGAGCAGCTGTGAGTAGGCTTGCAAATGAGTCAAACCGTTCGCGAGCTGCTCCAAGCTCGGCTTGATAAAAGCTCGTTTGAGCTCAGTTCGTTTACTAGATAAGCTGAGCTTAAGCTTCATTTTTGAGCTCGTTTAATAAACGAGCCAATCTCAAGCTGAGAAGTACTCGGCTCGTTTGAGCTCGCGAGCTGGCTGTTTAAAAGCTCGTTTAGGAGCTTTGTTTAGAAGCTCGTTTAGGAGCTTTGTTTAGAAGCTCGTTTGTTCTTTATTGAATTATATATATATATATATATATATATATATATATATATATATATATATATATATATCCTTAACAATTGATATTAAGGAACTCTTTTAATTAAATTTTTATAAATAAATTGTTAATATTATAGGTACTTGAATTCGAACCTAACAAAATTGAAATCGAGCTCGTTAATCTTGAAATCAAGCTTAATGAGCTTGAAATAAAGTTGAGCGAGCTTGAAATCAAGCTTAACGAGCTTGATTTTGAAGCTTGTTTATCAAGCTTGAAATCAAGCTTAACGAGCTTGATTTTGAGCTTATCAAGCTTGAATCAAGCTTGTTTATCAAGCCAAGCTCGAGCCCAAACCAAGCCAAGCTCAAGCTTAATATAAACAAGCTCGAGCCAAGCTCAAGCTCTAAAAGAAAAAATTTATCAAGCTCGAGCTTGAGCTCGATTAATTCTAGTCAAGCCAAGCTCAAGCTTACAAAAGCTTGGCTCGTTTGCAGCCCTAGTTGTGAGCTGAACTCTCTTGGCGTTGTGATGTTGGTGGCTCAGGCTTGGTGCAAAACACAACTTCAACAAATCATGATCCTAACTGGGATTGTCAGTTGCATTCAACTCTTCTACTCTACTTAGCAAATATTGTGATTTCACTACTACTAGGTCAGTGTTCTAAAAGGCGCCATTAGGCGGCGCCTAGGCGCTGGGCGGCGCGGTGGCGCCCAGCTTTCAGCCGGAATCGACCGTTAGGCGGAGGAGCCTAAAAGGCGGGGCCAGGCGGCCGCCTAGGCGGTCGAGGCGGTGGGGTGGCCGCCTAGGCGGACGGGGGGGGCGGCGGGTGGGCGGCCGCCTAGGCGGGTCTGACTTCTTTTCAAATTTTTTTTTTTTTTTTTTTTGTGCAGAACCCACCCGACCCGAAACCCGAATGGCTTCCCAACAAAAAAAGAGGAGAAGAAGGAAATCAGCACAGCAGCAGCAGAAGCAAAAAAAAAAAAAAAAACCACTCGCAGAGGAAGAAGAAGAAGCAGCAGCAGAGGAAGAAGGAGAAGCAGCAGGAGGGAACAGGTTAGGGTTCTAACCTCTATTCTTCTCAATCTTCTTCTTCTTCTCTTCTCTTCTCTTCTTCTTCTTCTTCTGAGCAGTAGCAGCAATTACGACAGCCGGGGCTTTTTTTTTTTTTTTTTTTTTTCTTTCTCCTTCTCACTTTTCTTTCTTTCTCTCTCTTTCACTTTAGGGCAGCAACAGTATCAGCAGCATATATGCAGCCGGGAGTTTTTTTTTTTCTTTGCTTTCATTTTATAATGCAGCAGTCCTGCAACAGTATCAATAGCAGCATATATGTAGCCCTGCAAAAATAATGAATAGAAATATATAAAGAATGTTAAAAGTTATGAAACCGAAAAATGTCTAGACAAATTAAATTGCAAATTATATTGCTTGCATTTTATCTTATTTGCTTTCATTTTATATAACATATTTTTATTGCGTGAAATAGAAAAATGTCTGGAAGTGGATCTAATACGGCATCGTCTGACAATGTCAACGTTTCAAGTTCATCGTTGCTTCGGCGTTCCTCTACTGATATTGGATGGGAGTACGGTGCATTGGTTGATCCTACAAATCTAGACAAATTAAAATGCAAATTATGTGGCAAAATTTGTTCTGGAGGGATTTATAGGATCAAACAACATATAGGTCATATTAAGGAAAATGTGGCTTCATGCCCGAGATCTACGAAAGAAGATCAAGATAAATGCAAGGCGGCTAAAGAAGATCAAGATAAATGCATTGGTTGATCCTACAAATCTAGACAAATTAAAATGCAAATTATGTGAAAATGAAGAAGTGGGATCCATGCCGACGGACACTTAGAAGAAGGAGAGGAGATATTCTTATTTTGTTGCTATAATATTGTTAGCTACTTGAATTATGTTTGAACTTGTAGTCTTGTCTATGTTGTCTTGAACTATGAATTTGACTTTGTTTACTTATTATGAGAAACTTTAAATTTGGAGTATAATTGTCACTTTAGCATATTTTAATTTCTATGTTTTTTGCGGTGACCGCCTAATATTAGAAGGCCGCCTAGGCCCCGCCTAGGCGGCCTAGGCGCTAGGCGGTAGGTGGCCGCCCGCCTACCGCCTAGCGCCTTTTACAACCTTGTACTAGGTTACCTATTTAGCAAAATGCAAAATTTTGTCAATAACAATAGTAATTAAAATTATTATTTCTTATTGTAACAATACAACAAACAGTTGATAGACATCAGACAATAACAACAGATGAATAACTGATTGATACATTTTTGATATAAACAAATAATTTGAATAAATTAAACAAAAGAAAAAACAAAAACAAAAGACCCTATCTAATTATCAAAATATATTACCTCTTTAAAGAGTTGGAAACTAGTTGTCAAATTTCTCGACAAATCATCCGACTCCACATAGCTATTGCAAATGTCTACTTTCGATTGTTTTTGTGACAAAACCTAAAATTTTCTCTCCTCTCTGACTTCCGCAAATTAAAAAACAATCATATTAAACTGTACTTGTAGATTGGAAGAGAGAAAGATAGGAGGTGAGAATGGATTAATCAATCAATAAATAGAGAAAAGATGGTAGAATTTATTTTTTTTCCGAGAAAAAAAAGAGAGACGTTACCATTCTTCATGTCTTCATGATTTTTTGAGAAGTAGAGAGAAGTAGAAATTGGGGAAGACGAAGAACGGAAGAAGAAGAAGAAGAAGAAGAGTCTGCAGCAACCTCGGTTATTCCTCAAACCGAAAAAAAATTAATGAATACCTAATGTTGACAAAACTGAATCCATTCCATCAGCCATTCTTTGGGCCGTTGGCTATTTAAAATTTATGGGCCCCATATAGTTTTTGGGCCTTGAACTAAATATGAACTAAGTTCTTAATATATAAAAATTTTGTGCCCCTATAATTTTTGGGCCCTCGGCCGTCGCCCAGCCTGCACAGTCCCAGGGCCGCCCCTGAATATGATGGCGAGAAAATACTTCTAGTTAGATTAGAAGGGGGGTGGATGTGCTTTTTGGTGTTTTTTTCTTGTCAATGTTAGGAAAGATATATAATGGGGAATGTTATTTTTCTCTCTTTGTTACCCTAGAGAAGTTTCGGGGGGCTTCCTGAGAGCTTAAACTACACGAATAACAAAATTATGTTGTGTTTACTGCAAGAGATCCGTTCCTTTATTTATTCAAATTTTAATGTTTTAAGCGTAAGTGGAGTATATTAGTGTATAGATTGTGGATTAGCATGGCTTAGTTTGAATTCTAGTATGGGTGTTAGCCCAAAACCCCCATTTTTTGAATGCTGGTTGGGCTAGCATTCTGGAAACTTTTGGCTCCTACATTGCGATTATCCCGGATGAAAACCGCAGTTTTGAACTGGCCCTATAACTGTTTATTCTTAGGAGATATAGAAGTGTCTTCTTAATTGAGCGTAGAAGTGTTTAGGAGACTAGATATCTGGATATGGTTTCTGAAATGAGCATAGAACTGTAAAATAGATCTTTAATTAAGTTAATGGTTTGCAATATTGGGAGATTTATAATTACACTAACATAGTAGTTAGGAGATGAACTATCCGTTTGGATTTTATTCTTAACTATTACTCGTGATGTTGAAAATGGTTAGAATATTTGTAGTAATTGCATTAGGATTTGTGTGTTGGGAAAGGGGGGGGGGGGGGGGGGGGTTGATCTTTTGAGTGGTTGTGTCCGTTAATGTTTGAGGGAGCTGTGGCTAAAATTCTAACTTCACTCTTTGGTTCTCAAGGGAAATTTTAGAGGTCTTCATGAGCTTCAAGTACATGGTTTATGAGTAATGAAACTAAGTTGTATTTTTAAGATAAGTGTTTGGAAAAGTCCTTAATTAAACTAGGATCATGTGATATTGGAATCTCTAGTGACCAACTTTAGGTTTAAGTGAGTCAGGTGTCATATTTTGGTAGTGTGGTGGAAAGTTTCTGGTAGCTGGATTAAGGTTGATATGGAGATGTACACTTGAAAGCTTGATTGTTTGTTAAATTTTATGGATGATGTATGCCATAGATTCTCAAGTACCAAATTGCTTGCATATTGGAAATGTGCACTAAAAAGAATGTATTTCAACCTTAAATTTCTTCATCTAAATATTTTGTTACTTGTGTTGACAAATTATTTTATGTAATCATCATATTCCTTGTCTTTGTCACCTTTTCTTACTGTAGGAGAATTTAGGAGGGCTGCATAATTGGTAAATGGTAACATTTCCTACCTGCCAACGGGCATTTTAGGTTTTATAGTAAACTTCTCTATTTAATGAATCCTTATTATCGCCCACATATCATTCGATATCCACTGGCGATACATGATAACGCCAAACAATCTTGTATGAATCCAGTATCAGACATTTAGAACCCAGGTTAAGGGCTTTATAATCCCATCCAACATAAGGTGGGGCATATACACCCAAATATAGTAGAGGAGCACTTGAGCAGTACGTGAAATCAAAATTCTAGTTATAGTTATATGTACGCAATATAGAACTTCATAACTGGTAAATAGCAAGGTTCAAAGTATCGGTATCGGTATCGGACATTTTGTATGAGTATCGATATCGGCAGTATCGGCGGTATCGGATTGAAGTATCGGATTTTCTAGTATTGGCAATATCGGCAATATTAAATAATTATTAATAAATTAGTAAAAAAATTGAAAAAACAATAGTCTACATATTTATGTATTATTTAAGTATTTTTATGTAATTTGTCTGTATTTTTTTTTTACTTTTGTAAAGGAATAAACATTTAATGAAATTTAGTTTCATTCATAATCATCATCCATTTCTGCAAGTGTACGACTTTTTGGGACATTATTTTATCCGACAAATGTTATTAAATTTTTTACATACAATAATAAAAAATATTATATACAATGATATTACACTTATAAAAACATTGCTTACACTAATATTACACTTGTAAAAAAATGTTACATACAATAATAAAAATTATTACATACAAGAATAGTGCATTTATAAAAAAATGTTACATATAATAAAAAAATGTTACACTAAATAAAAATATATTATATACAATATTTACATTAAGACAATAATAGAAAAACGTTAAAACTCATACATAAATTCACTTGGTCTGACAATTTTACTGGGACAAGATTCACATGTTTATATTCGATTATTCATGCCCTTTTTTGCATAACCCAATGTAAATACATTTGCATGCCTCCAACCAACATTCATTTCCTCTAGCGTATGACTTTTTGGCATGGTCCTGCAAATGTAGTAGTAAAAAATAATTAATACAGTTAGACATTTTAAAATTACTCTAACATAGTTATATAAAAAGGATTAATTACACTGACCTCCCATATGATTCATGAGTATTACTCTAACATAGTTATTTAAAATTACTCCCATATAAAAATGTTAATTATGTATCAAAAAAGATACATATAAAAATATGTTATAAAAGATACTAAAATATACATATATAACAAATTGATATGGCTAGAAGTGTGTGTGTGTGTGTGTGTGTGTGTGTATATATATATATATATATATATATATATATATATATATATATAATGTCTTAGTTCTGTACATATATGCTAAATGCAAACACAGAAAACTATTTACAACTTGGTTATAACAGTGAGGGATACATCTTTGTTTTCTTAAGTGGCTGGTTCGAATCACGTGTTCAACAGCAAGTCTATAATTTTTTTTTGCGGGCTTCAAATTTGTATTTAGACCCGGCCCAATACTTAACCCTAACATGGTTTAAAGTATCGGCCGATACCGATCCGATACGGCCGATACTGATACGGTTTGGCATGTCCCGATCCGATGCCGACCGATACCCGATACTTACCGATACCAACATTGAGGGTCTCTTTTCCGGTCAATTCGACAAAGAAAATTAAACGAAAAAGACAAATCATCAAGGGTTTAAAGCTTAATAAGATTGCAAAAACATGTAAAAGAAGAAAATCAATCTATTATACGTAAACCAATCGCTAAGGGTGATTACAATGTTATTTCATTTCAAAAATACTGCGAAATAACACTAAAAATACTTAAATTATGCCTAAATGTATAAAATATATGTTTTTAAATGTAAATAATTTATTAATAATTATTTTTTTTCTGATACCAAAAAATCCGATACTTCGATCCGAAACCGCCGATACTACCGATATCGCCGATACCAATACTCGTAGGAATAGTCCGATACCGATTCCGATACCGATTCCGATACCGATACTGTGAACCTTGAACCCTAACTCCTAATATATACGAGAGGAGAGAGAAAGGCAGCTGCCATTTCTTTTCTCTCCTCTCGATTGTTCTCTTTGAGAACAAAAAAATTCGGAGGGAAGCTACAGCCGGCGGGAGCGGCTACGCCGGAAGAAGGGGCCACGGAGGGAGAAGCGGCCACCGCGGGAGAAGTGGCTGGTTTGGAGAATTTTGGTGAAAATTTAATAGAGGTATTTCTAGTTTTCTACATAATTGTTGATCTTACTTATAGGCTTTTTAATATCCATTATTGAGAAATTTTCACGACTGCAATTTTAATTATTTTTTCTATTTTTTTTCCTTCTGAATTTGGCCCTCTCTTTCCACTGCTATAGGTTCGTATCGGTCTGTATCGGACCGAATCGGTCTGTATCGGACCGAATCGGTCTGTATCGGATTTGTATTGGCCGATACGAACCGATACCTTAAATTTTTATTGTGAATCGGCCGATACCGATTGCTTGCACATTTGAAACGTTCACCGTAAAGAATGTGTTTTAAGTAACCCTAAAATTTATTTTCTTGTGTATATTGTTACTTGTTGTTGACACATTTATTATATTTAATCATCATATTCATTGACTTTGTGAATTTCTTACTGTAGAGAATCTAGGAGGGCTGCATGATTTTAACGTTTCCTACATGCCAAAAGGCATTTTAGATTTTGTAGCAAGCCTGTCTATTTAAGGAATCCTGCTATTGAGACTTATTGCTCACATATCATTCAATATTGCTGACTATACATGATAATGGTAATGCTAGAACAATCTTGTATGAAGGTGGTGGCATATACACCAAATAGTAGAGGATCACTTTGCAGCACTAGCTCATAAATATCAAACCTATGAATAGATGTTGGAAACTTAAAATTTGTATTTAATTAGGATATGTTGGTACCTAGCTCTAACAAAATAAAGATTCACCTTCTAGGTAAGTTGAGAAACTGAGACCCATGTATGATTCACTAATGAACTTAATTTGAAAATACATCTTGATCTACCACTTAAATCTAAAGCTAAAATGTAGGTTAGATTTTGGATATATGTTATCAAGGTTGTGAAAAGCGCTAGGCGCTAGTCGGGCGGACATCTTCCGCCTATGGCCTAGCCCGCCTAGGCGGGTGCCTAGGCGGCCGTCTAGATCTAGGCGGTTCAAAAAATAAAAATAATCCAAACAAATCTACTAAAAATTGCATAAAAAATTCATAAAATCCCAAAATATGCATAGTCGGATGTCAAGGGGACTAGGCGGGCACATAAGCGGACATCGGGCGGGCACCCGATGCCTAGCTCCTAGGCGGCCGCCTTTTAGAACAGAGTATGTTATTAGATTCTAGAAATATTTGTTTTCAGATGTTTTCTTCCTCACAGGAAAAGATATAAGAATTATGAATCAAAAAAGAACAACAATAAAGAATAAAGTAGTTGAAAATCTGGATATAGATCAATACTGAAGGAAGAAAATTAACTAGGAAGGAGTTGTATAGAGGTAAATGCTGGAGTGCATACCCAAGACGAGGAAGAGAAGAGTTTCTTTCTTATTGGACTTTTTCCTGTACAAATTTCTATTAGGGAAGTTGAGAAACTGAGAACCATGTATGATTTACTAATGTAACTTAATTTGAAAATACATCTAGGACTACCACTTAAATCTAAAGCTAAAATGTAGGTTAGATTTTGGATATATGTGATTAGATTCAAGAAATATTTGTTTTCAGATGTTTTCTTCCTCACAGGAAAAGATATAAGAATATGAATAAAAAAAGAACAACAATAAAGAATAAAGTAGTTGAAAATCTGGATATAGATCAATACTGAAGGAAGAAAGTTAACTAGGAAGGAGTTGTATAGAGGTAAATGCTGGAGTGCATACCCAAGAGGAGGAAGAGACAAGAGTCTCTCTTATTGGAGTTTTTCCTGTACAAATTTCTATAGCTAGAAGACCAGCTAAACCTATATCCCAAAGGGCTCCAATTGACGTAAGACTCTTGTGCCTCGAAAAGGAAAGAAATAAACAAGTCTGCAAATAAATATCAGAAGCCTATTTGTAAGGTGATTTGATGAGATCAGTAGTGTCAGCTCAAGCTCACACTTCCTGTATTCTGCTAGAGGCACAAGCCAAACAAAGGGAAAATATCACATATGGTAATGATCACTCGTCCGTGACTGTGATCCTTATCCTCTTTCTGAAGACCAAGAGAAGAGGGAGAACCAGTACCCATCACATATCAATGAAAAACATGAAATTGTAGCTAATCTCATACAGAATTGGGGTAAATGAAACCATACCATGACTTGATCCTTGTCCGTGAAGAACACAATCGATGTTGATTACTATTCACCTGAACAACAAGGGGCCTCGATTAACTCCTCAAATCAATTCAAGCATTTTTTTAGAGTTACTTGTATTTATTCCCAATTGCTAATCATATCTCCATTATCCCTCATTTTTATTTTAATTAGTACTACCCCTCCCCCACCATTCTAAAAAATAAGGCATTTTTTTGTTGGGGGGGGGGGGGGGAGGGGTTGCACTAATTAAAATAAAAATGGGGGTGGGGGGAGTGGAGATATGATTAGCAATTGGGGGTGGGGGTAAATACAAGTAACTCTTTTTTTTTATTGTAGATGACCCATAATTTCTTTACCCCGTGGTGGAATTATTCTGTGAATTTAATTTATGTAGTTTGCATGTTCAAAGAATAGTTTAGATATTTTAGATATATCCAAGTGTTCTTCGTGATAGTACCTTGTCAGTGTAGTTATGGATACTCTTGGAATTTTACTGACTAGTGAAAAACGAGAAATGTGTAATAGGATGTTACATATATATATATATATATATATATATTTTTAGGATGTTACATATATAAAGATGGATTTTGGATGACTTTTTCTTTGTTTAATATTGGTGATTGTTGAAAAAGATGGACACATACACGCACACAGTATGTATATAATCTAGGTTGTATGATTTTATACTATGGAGAGTGGTAGCCTCTTTCCAAAATTCTTGTATGAAGGTGGTGGCATATACACCAAATAGTAGAGGATCACTTTGAAGAGTTAAAATCAAAACTATCAAGGGAATGTGTTTGAGAGGGTAAAGAAATAGTTTATCATATACATGCCTACAAAGATGTTGGTTCGAAAGCGACAGCCAAAACCTTGTCGCATAATTTTCTATTGTGGTACTTAGTTGAAATATGCATGACACTGTACTCTGCTGGAGGTCATATGTTGGGGCATGTGCTGGGTGCGATGTTCCATTTGCTGTCTGTTTTAATTATAGAATCTGAGTAGTTGCTAGTATAGAAGGCACCCATCGCAAATATGGCCTGGATGGGTAATAAATGTGTAAACAACAATTGGTATGTAAATTTGATGAGTTGGACACATGCTTTCTTGGATATATGTTATGCATTTGCCTTCAAAATGGCGACCTAATTATACCTTCCAAATTTGGAAATTGTGTTTACGTTGTAAAGTATAAGCAGTAATACCTGATAGGTCCATGTAATGATATCCTTAGTTATGAACATATGAATAAAACTAGCAAAAAGAGAAACATATTGGACTTGTCCTTTTACTCGATATTGTAAAAGGATTTCTGCTTGTCTGACTGAACTTTATATGTTTGCCTACATTAATTGGAAATGTCGAATGAATTTCTGTTAATATATTCAGACTCGGAGCAAGCTTCTTTCAAATGCCTGAATGTTCTGGTTGTTTAATTACGCTTGCCATCAGTCAAATATTTAATCGTTTGCGTGTTTAATTCCCATCATCATTTTGACATGGACAATCTTATTGCTTTATGATCCTCTTTAGTTTATTGTCTTTGTGATTTGGCACCTGCAGTTGTCCTGTTAGTTATTACCTTGGTAAGTTGGTACATTGATCCCCTGCTTGACTGTCTATCTCACTAAATTCTGTACATGATTGTTATGCTTAAATTGCTTTTCTTCTACTTTTCCATTATCTTTTCACTTTGTTTATACAGTGCACCCCTTTCTCGATGGATTATAACTCAGAAGAAGCTTCAGAGATAAGTGACTCAGAGATAGATGACTATGAAGCTAAATCATATTCTAGTCTGAAAACAGGGAAATTTAAGGTGAAAAATGCAGAAAAGAGTTACAAGTGTCCTTTTTGTCCTGGGAAAAAGAAACAAGCCTACGGCTTTAAGGAGCTTCTTCAACATGCCGCAGGGTTGGGTGCATCCAATCGTGGGGCAAAAGTGAAGGCCAACCATCGAGCATTAGCAATGTTTTTGAAAAATGACCTTGCTGAGGCAGCTGAACCATGCATGCAGTTGATGGTTACAGATAAAGAGCCTCCAAAGCTGAAGGAAGATGATCATTTTGTTTGGCCATGGATGGGTGTCCTTGTCAATGTTCCAACTGAGTGGAGAAACGGTAGACAGGTTGGCGAAAGTGGAACTAGGATAAAAGAACAGCTGTCTAGATTCAACCCGTTGAAGGTGATCCCTTTATGGAATTTCAAAGGGCACACAGGGAATGCTATTGTAGACTTCAACAAGGACTGGATAGGGTTTAAAGATGCCATGGCATTCGAAAATTATTTCGAAGCCGAACACTTGGGAAAGAAAGATTGGTATGAAAAGAAGCATCATGGAACCGAGATATATGGATGGGTTGCACGAGATGACGACTATGATTGTATCGGTATAATAGGGGAACACCTACGGAAAAATGGTGATTTGAAAACTGTTGCTGATCTTGCAAAGGAAGAGTCTCGTAAGACAGACAAACTTGTAGCGAATCTGGCAAATGAGATTGAGGTGAAGAACCAACATTTGAAAGAGCTGGAGTGTAAGTATAATGAGACTAACATGTCTCTGGATAAAGCAATGGGAGAGAAGGAGGCACTACTTCAAGCTTATAATATAGGTGCATCATCTTTTACTCCCTCATGTTATTTCTTGTTCACCATTATTTTTCTATAAATGCCTCATAATTTTGTAATTTTATTTGTTTTTCATCAGAAATCCAGAAGATGCAGTGTCTTGCTCGTGATCATTCACGGCGAATTTTCGAGGAGAATGAACGTTTGAGATCACAATTGGACTCCAAACGCGAAGAACTTGATTTGAGGTGCAAACAGCTGGATAAACTGGTTGCACAAAGTGATATCGAGAAAAAGAATCTGGAAAATGAGAAACATAAGGTAAAAGTACTCTTTCAATTACCCACTGTATGGAACGTCCCTTTTTTTTCTCGATTAATAATTGTACCTGTTGAGGGATAGGCAAATTTCCTATCTAATGGACAAGCGATATTCTGATGAGTGGCCCTACTATGATTTGAGTGTTGGGATAATAGTAGTAGGCACAGTATCACATAACAAATTCTAATGTTTTTGAGTGTTGGGATATCTTTATTTGTATTTTGTAACAGCTTGTTTGAACGGTTTATACATTATATAATATATACCTGAATGAAGCCTACAATTTGCTGAGTTCCAAACTATGGAATTTGATGCCAACAAATTCTCTTAGTACATGCATAACCTTTTAAACTCGGTGGATTAACTAACTTTTGGTGCAGTAAATGAGACGGGTTATACTGTGTGATCATGTTTGTGATGCTAAACCCCGAAGCTGTGGAAATTTGTTAGATTCATTGATTTAAATTTCTTTTTCTCACATCACGTGATGAGCAGAGCACTAAAATTTTCTGTTGTTGCCTGCCTGTTTCGGCACAATTTATTAAGGATTTTCAGCATCTTCTCTTTCCTGAATGCTTGGAATAGTTGTTTAACTAGTCAATCATTGTATTTCTAAAACTAATAGTGCAGTTACAAGATGATCTTTGTTCATTTACGATCTTGTACTTTGTTTTCTTGCTTTCATTTTTCCTTTGGTTGTAAAAGAGTCTGAGCCAACTGTTTTATATATCCTAGTAGTCCTGGTTTAATGTCTGATCAAGATAGTGGATATACTAAATTTTACGCTTTGCAGGTAAGGCATGTATTTTATTACACACTCTAGCTCAAGAACTCGTGCATATGTTGTTGACTGCTGCATATTTTATCACACACTCTAGGTCAAGCGAACCACTTCTCCAGTGTCCTCACATCAGTGGAACAGCATAATTATCTGCATGTATGTTTTATATGAACTTTTGTTGACTTTCTGCAGAACGCAATGAGGAACAGCTCACTTGAAATGGCAACCTTAGAACAGAAGAAAGCTGATGAGAATGTATTGAAGCTTGTTGAAGAACAAAAGGTTTGGCTCTATCAACCTGATTTTCTTGTGGAACTCTATGAAAACTTTGGATCGATTGTTAAATTCTACTAAAAGCAATCATTTGACTATAACTTAAAATGCACAGAAAGAGAAGGAGGATGCACTTAAAAAAATACTACAACTAGAGAAGCAATTAGATGCAAAACAGAAACTGGAACTGGAAATTCAACAGCTAACAGGCAAGTTAAATGTGATGAAGCATATGGGAGGTGAAGAAGATTCAGGGCTGAAGAAAAAAATGGATGAAATGGGTGAGGAATTGAAAGATAAGATTGGGGAAATGGAGCATCTGGAAGCTCTTAACCAGGCTCTTGTTGTCAAGGAACGCAAGAGCAACGACGAGCTTCAAGATGCACGCAAGGAACTCATAACGGTATGGGATTTTAATGTCTTGAAGAAGTTTCTCTGGGTTATCTTTGGATAAAATTCAGTGATAGCCTTGCTGACAGCTGGATGATAATGGCGTCTATACTCATGTTTTTAGCTTATTAGTAACATGCTAGTGTATTCTCAAATAATCTTCTTGGTACAGGGTTTGAAGGATATCTTGAGCATCCGGTCTTTGATTGGAATAAAGAGGATGGGTGAACTAGATGAAAAAGTATTTTATGCTGCCTGTAAGAAAAGGTACGCTAAAGAAGAAGCTGACATAAAAGCTTTAGAGCTGTGTTCGGAATGGCAGGAGCATTTGAAGAACCCAGTTTGGCATCCCTTCAAAGTAGTTACTACTGGTGATACGTCTAAGGTGGGAGGCCTATTCACCAATCATTTGTGTTTAGCTCATGCCTTCTACATAATTCATAACTGGGTAGGATTAGTCTCTTCTCGTAAAATGGTGCCTGATTTTCAAGCATGTATGGTCGATTTTCTCTTATGGTGATTCTGATCGGTGATCAAACGATTTTTTTAGAAGGAACACAGTGGATCCTATTTCAGCAAATGATTTAGGATAACAAAACAACATTCATGGTCGAAATGCTTTTGCAGGAAGTCTTGAAGGAGAATGATGAGAAGCTAGTGGCATTGAAGGAGCAGCTGGGTGAGGAGGTCTACAATGCTGTAACCACAAGCTTGACTGAGATGAATCTCTACAATCCTAGCGGCAGGTACATTGTTCCAGAGCTCTGGAACTACAAGGAGAATCGAAAAGCAACACTTAAAGAGGTGGTCCAATATATACTGAAGCAGTGGAAGACCCAGAAGCGGAAACGGACATAACTGGTATGCTGGTTAACTATCATGTAATCAGTTATTTCTATTCATAGATGGCAAACCTTTATTCTTCATTGTTGGTACGGTTCTAATTTCCATTTTCCAATTTATAGTATTTTTGTCCTTAAATTTCCAGAAAATAGTGGATTTTTATTTCCATTCCCGAAATTTGGAAAGCATCCCTCAGCTTCTCTAGTAACTTGGATAGTTTACCAGTCTTATAATATGCAGATGATGCGTTATTACCTACACCTGTTAGGATTTCACAGATGATATTTGCATGCATATAGTATGATTTTGTTTTGAATAATGCTTAATTTTTTCCCCAGATCTTTAATGCGGTTGCTATGGGTTGGAGTGAGTGTAGGAAAGTCTACTGTTGTGATGGTGAACAGGTGGCATGTCTATTACTTGGGAGAAAAAGAAGTTTCTTTTCTTTACATGCTTTATGAGAAACTTCATGGACATGCTTATTCCCAGAAAAGAATGCTTAATGTTGCATAACTGTTGATAAAGCTTATTAGTAGTGGAGCAAAACAGTGGTTCTTCATGCTATATGGAGGGAGTCTTCTGCATTAGTGATTATGAAGGTATTCTTGGCATTTTCATGTGCTATGTCATGTTGGCTTTTATTATATATTATATAAAGGGGTTTAGGGTTTCTAATGACTACAAGTTTGAGGGCTGTGATTAGAAAGAGAGAGGCTTGAGTGGTTTCTCGGGAAACCCCCTCAATGAGTATCTGATTTGTAATAGGAGGAAAATGGAGGACTTGGGGAGGAAAATGCCGCCTTTTGTGCATGGTGTATCTTCTTCTTGTTTCCCACCTTCTCTTCATGTCAGTATGTTTGGGGTTTCCTTCCACGATGACGGTATCTATCAATTACACTTGATATGAGCCCCTATGCTATACTTGTTTTATTTTAATTCTTTTTTCGTTTTCATTCTCTTTTCTAGTTTCTGTTTTTTTTTGTTTTGGGGGCTGAAAAGATGGGAGTTTATATATATATATATATATATATATATATATATATATATATATATATATATATATATATATATAAAATTGAATCAAATCAATAGATGTATGTTATTTTGTGGAAGACTAATAATTAGGATGTTCTAGTGCCTAAACATATGTTTTTGGAATAAGCTGAGCACATTAGAAAGTTGATTTTGCAGTCAGAAATAGTTTATTTTTAATATTGTTTGATTCTGTTTTGTTCTAGTTTTCCTTCTTATTTCATTTGTCTTGTATCTTTTCACCTTTTTCCCCACATTTATTAAAATGTGTTTTTTTTTTCCCTTCTACATATTGGATTATTTTGTATAAGAGTATCAGGTTTGTCTTAATTAGACTTTGGGTATTGGCTTGTCCGTTTTAGACTTTGGGTACTCGAATTTTTTTAGCGATACATTAGTGACGAAATTGGATTTTCAGTGGCGAAATAAGATTTTTAATGACGAATGTTTGTCAGTAAAATGTGTCACTAAAAAAATTCGAGTATCCAATTTGTAAAACGGACAAATTGTCCTAAATTTGGTATCTTTATACAAAATAATCCTACATATGTTCATAGAGGAGACCTTGGACTTCCCTATGTTGTGACTGTGGATATAGACGTCAATGTTATATTGTTCTATAGCGTATAGACATTTTTTGTATATTGTTGCTACTACAATTGTATTGGTGCTCGCTCTCTGTATATAATGTTGCATCCGAGTACTGTTTCTCTTGAAAAAAGAGAGCCAATCTTAAAAAAGTTTTAATCTAAATGATATGTAACCCAAGCAACAAGTCTTGAATGATCGGGGGAGAAAGTAGATGAAAAACATGTTGGGAGAAGGGTTTGTAACGGGCTGTTTGGTTTGTAGTAACGCATCGAACGTGTAAAAGTGACATTTGTAGCATATTAACTTTCTAAAATATGTTTAGATAAAGTAATTTTTGTTTCCCATGTTTGGATGTCATCATGGATAACTCATATATTATCAAACAACCTCCAAGTTATATAATTACTAATTTAGTTATCAATTTAATTACCAAACAATTTTCTAAAATAAAAAGTGGGTTGAGAAGAAGATCTCGAGCCAACTGTGTGGATGCATCAACTTTTTTTCTTCACATCTCTCTCTCTCTCTCTCTCTCTCAACAATGTCAGCAACCCAATGCTGCATTAACATCGACGATCTGGTCGTCGCGGGGTAGCCACTTGAAGTCTGGTTGCGGTTGTTTTTTATATCTAGGTTTTTTTTTGGTGTAGGTGGGAATTGAACAAGATGAGGACAAGTGTGGAAAGTGTTAAGATACAACATTTGCAAGCCACTTGCAATGCACAACCAAACATCAAAAGTGGAGGCACTTTTGATGAAACTGGCATTTTTATGCCACTTTTTTGTCACCTGCTGCTAATTGGTCAAACAAGATCTAAGTTTTGTAGGAACAATTGGTAACCTGCTCTGATACCAATTGTAGGAACAAGGAACTAGAGGACCAAGGAGCACAAAAAGAGGAGGCCACTAGCTTGAAGGTTGTGCCCCTTTTGGCTTTGCATTGAGAATCCATCTTCCAATAGAATTCTAACTAGCATAATTATTAGAAACCATCCATGCATTAGGCTACCCATGGGGAGAAACTTGGGTTTCATTGGACCCATTTGGAGACTTTCACATAGGGTTTTATGTTAATTTTGGGAGAAATCCGAGATTGGCAAACCAAGTGTTTGCCATTAGGTTAGCCATTAGGT
This sequence comes from Iris pallida, assembly GCA_029216955.1. Classification (NCBI taxonomy): domain Eukaryota; kingdom Viridiplantae; phylum Streptophyta; class Magnoliopsida; order Asparagales; family Iridaceae; genus Iris; species Iris pallida. The sequence continues at coordinate 7,982,241 of JANAVB010004797.1, read as the reverse complement.
TAGGTAGGTCTAATTGGACATGTTAGAGTATTGTGAGGTTAGCTATATGTCCACAATTGGATACAGTAGGACACGTGATCAATTTGGAGGATTTTTGGTCTCCTACACTTGTGGTGCACATGTCCTTTTGCATATGACACTTGACACTAGTTTAGAATTGCACTAATCATGTTTATAGGTATATATTAGGCTTGCCTATGAAGTTTGGGAGGATTCGGACAAGCTTTGATACAATATCTTGGACGTATCGCTAGGTTCCACCGAGTGCACGATACGTGTCCTCATAGGAATTTCTGTGTCCTATTTGAGTCGAGATTTGGGGTCCGTGTCCCAAATAGGATACGTGGTGGTGTGTCATGGTATCTCATGATACACACGAGTAGATTTGGATATGTGATATATATGAAAAAGTGTATGTGAGTGGGTTACATAGGTCTCTGTGTGTTTATGTGTTGGCCATAGAGGGATTCAAGTGTAGCTAGATAGAGGAGTGATCTTACCCATATACAAGAGTGAGAGTGTGTGTATGACTTTGTGGGGACATGCGTGTGTAGATGAGTTATATTCCCTGAAATAGAGAATGTGAGATAGAGTGGTGTATGCATGTTCAGTCCAGTTTGGGGGTTATATATATATATATATATATATATATATATATATATATATATATATATATATATATATATATGTGTGTGTGTGTGTGTGTGTGTGTGTGTGTGTGTGTGTGCGCGCGTGTGGTGTCCAGACACTACAAAAAAATAGTTAAATAGCGACTGAAATTTCAGTCGCTAAAACAGACATTTCAGTCGCTAAAGCAAATTAGCGATTAACCCACGACTAAAAAAGTTAGTCGCTAAATGCATCATCGCTGATCACTTTTAGTCGCTAGTTAGTCGCTACAGCGACTAGCTACCGACTGAAATAGCGACGAACAATAGCGACTAATCAGCGACTGCTAAGTTAGTAGCTGCTTTAGCAACTAACGGACAACTAACTGACGACGTATTTACGATTGTAATGATTACAGTTGTTTACTAGTGACGAACAACTTTAATTGCTGCTTTGTCGCTGGTTAGTCGCTTATTTTGTTTCTCCAGATATTTAGTCGCTGAGTCGTCGTCGTCGGTTAGTCGCTGTTCCGTTGCTGAGTCATTTATATTTTCCAGATTTGCAGGATTCATGCTAAACTATCCTGTAAGATTAATATATATAAACAAGTCCACAACAGATACAGTGCAAACAGCTTTTAGGATCACAATAGTTATCAATTATATGAACAAAAAAATAATAACATACACAATACACAAACAGAAAAGCAAATATATATATATATATATATATATAAACAAAAAGATATTACCATCGATCATCCATATAACAAAAAGATAAACTAATGTAACAAGCCAAAATAGTATATCTCTGGTGATACAAAAGCATAGAAAGTCAAGACGATGGTGGCTGCATGCTGCCCATAAACTGTGTCATGAACGTAACTAATGCTGCTTGTTGGCTCGCCGTAAAAACAGGAGCTGGAACAGAAGTAGCCGAAGGAGCAACAAATGGAGACGTAGCCGGAGGAACAAAAGATGGAGACGTAGCCGGAGGAGGAACAAATGGAGACGTGACCGGAGGAGCAACAGATGGTACAGTAGCTGGAGTAAAGGAAGGAGGAGCTGCAGGAGGAGGAACAGTCGGACTACCAGAATGAGCAGTGGTACCATGATGAGCACTAGTAGAAGACACCAACTCCGTAATATGTCTCAGCTGTCTCTGAAAGTCGAACATCATGGTGGCCATCTGCTCCATAGTAAGAAATCCAGTAGAAGTAGTAGCATGTGCAGAACCGGTAGTAGACTGTACAGGTGGAAGAGCTCTGGCGTATCTCGACGGTTGCGATGCTAACGACCCGGTACCGTACATGCTACCGCCCTTTCCTCTCCCAACAGCCTGTACCCACAAGTCATTTCTTTCAGAGGACATACGTGGCATACTAGTACCAGCGGCCCCCCCTTCCTGATCAGCTGCTTAAGAGGCATGACTCTCCAATTTCTCGTAGGCCTCCTGTATATATAATGGTATCATGAGTATATAAAATTACAACCAAACTACGTGTTTTTGAAGAATACGAATTTTTTATTTGTAAAGATAAAGATACAGTTAAAACATTCACAAGATACAGTTAAAACATTGCACTCTACTTTTATATTAGACAGATAGTTCATGTTGTATAGAAGAGAGGCTAGAAGTACTAGCTAGTAGATATACATTCTTCCCCAAATTAATCTATGGATACATTGTGCAGTTCAGTTGTTAAAATTTAACATTGTGGCTTTGAAGACGAAAGCATCACTAGAGTACCAGCAGACAATCCATATTTTTATTCTAATTTAACATTGTTGTATCACAAATCCGTTCATTTCATGAGTGGTCTCTGGTCATGTTTTTGTACCACAGAAACACTCAGAAAGTGACACCAAGGTCCAGTCAGTGTTCTTATGACACCAATTTTTTACCACAAGATTATATCCAAGCTTTTACCACAAAATTATATACAGGAATAGAAGCAAAGCAAAGCAAATTGTTGAAAGACAAGTAAATACTTACAAATGCTTTGGTAGCCGGTTCGTCTACTAACTTTCCATCTTTCTTTCGTTTATGGATACGTTCGAATATCTTAGGAAAGTCGACAGAACTCGTATCTAAGCCTGCCTTAGTGGCCTCCTCGCACTGTAAAAGTTAACTCTATAATATATACATAAATAATAAAATTTTACACTTTAATTAACGATTTTACATACCATCCGTCGAAAATGTTCGGCGGTTGGGATCGATCCACCCGTGTGGAGACCCGCTTTAGCACGAGCTGCCTTTGCCCTGTCCGACCTAGTCTTGTACTCAGGTTTGGCCATATCCTCTTGCATCTTCTTCCAGTATTCCTCTTTTAGCCAATCCTTGCGCTTGTTTCCATCAAGTGCCGCAAAAGTCTTCTGGTCACTTACCATATCCGCTAGCCTTCTGCCGACAATCGACTTATAACATTTCTTGATCTCTGCCTCTCTATGGTCTGGCCACCAGTAGCTCTTCTGCAAGTTAAAATAGAAAATCAAAAATTATACCAGATTAAACACTATAATGAAAATACTATGAATTACTCTTATAACCATAAGAAAGAAGACCCATAAATTTTTAGAATTAATTAGAACATACCCTCAACATATCAAGCTAAATGTATTTCTTTGGCTCTGGTATAGACCTGAAATTTAAATATGGTCCATGAAAATTTTCTCGTATGATGTCTCCGAGCTCATTCCCAGCTCTAAGGGGGAAGAACCTAAGAATAAACAAATAAAATTACAATTAGAAATAAATAACAAGACAATATATGAATATACTATAATTTATTATTTATTATTTACGTTTTTTCGTCGGACCATAGCTCTATGCGTGTCTCATTAGCAGGCCTCTCTGGTGGAGTGGGGGGATCCAGAAAACCTGGACGTCGGTAATATGCTCCATTGGACAAAATATAAGACCGGGATACATATTTTCTCCACTAGAAGCAACAGGAGGAATAGTATTGGATGCAGAGGGAAGAGAAGACGACGTACCCAGAGGGAAAAGAAGATGGCGTGCCTCCCACCAATGACGGAGTAGGCTGCGGGGACAATCCGTCATCTGTCATAATAATGTCGTCTTCGGATGCTCCTCCGATTAGTTGATCTGGAGTGGACGGGGCCGGTCGAGATGAACCTCCACGAAGGCGACGACGACCTCGGTTTGTCATAGATTAGATCTGGAGTGGACGGGGCCGGTCGAGATGAACCTAGCTTCCACATATTAAACTAGTATCAGAGCTGTGATCGAAAAAGCTTCAAAAGCAAAAATTCAAATTCTAAAAATTAAACGGAAATATATTAAATATGGCAGAAATATATTCAATATGGCAGTTCAATATGCTTGTGTGCAGTTGTCGCAAGGTGTGTGAGTATAGGTGCTGTTAGAGCAGTGTGTGATGTTGTCGCAAGGTGTGTGAGTATAGGTGTTGTTAGAGCAGTGTGTGATGTGTATAACATGAGTTCAGGTGTGCTTGTATAACATGAGTTCACCTACTTAAGTAGTCTATCCATTTCCATCTAATCTAGATATGAGTTAACAACATGTTTGTTATGCAAATTTTACATGGATTAGCAGGGAGAAGATCTAGCAGTCCAGATTTGAGCACTGGTTGTTACTGATAGCACTCGCCCAGTTGAAAAAATCAGTTCTTTGCTTCCCAAGGCACCAATAAATATTGATGATGGCATTTCCCTTCTACTGCTTCACCGTCCCTTCACCAAAACTAACATTAATAATAGTATCATTCTAAAATGTTTGGGTTAAAGTTCCTTCCACGAGAGACTCCATATTTGTATGGAAAGAGAGAAATCAACAATATGGTACCTTATGTCCTCAGCATATTCAGAGGATATAAAACACATCATTTTAATGCTTAAACTCCTTCAATGGAAAAAAGACGTCGGTGGGTAGCAGTCATGACAAGCTCGTCAACACCATGTTTGGGGTTTCAGTGTCACACAAACACCATAACCACAATGCATTTCCCTAAGTGGTAAGACTGTTTCATCTTCCCTTAGTTGATGATCCTGTAAACTTCAGGAGATATACATAATTCGGACATCAATTAGTTATAACTATGGAGAAATTATTTTCATTTTTTGTTTTGTTTCATAAGCTACTGCATACAAATCATCCAACTCGCTGATGAGTGGCCTATTTTCTGTAGAGTTTGTTCTCATTCTTTCAGTAAAGTATTTGATATCTTATACTATTTTCTACATCCATGTAGATGATATTTTTGCAGCCATATGAAAGAAAGTACACAGATCCCAATATGTAAATATTGCTAGAAGCTACACAATGATGCTAATTCTCCCATTCACAATTTGTATAACAACAATTCTGTTCTTTCCTAAATTAAATTTACTTTTAATCCTTGTCCCATTTGGTTGGAGGAGTAGTTTGCAATTGAACCTGGCACTGGGTCACATTGTTCTCCATGTTGTCACACATACTTGGGCAAAGTTGCACCTTTTGTATTATCATATCCTACTTGGATGTCAACTTCATAGAATAACACAAGATCAGTGTAAAAGTACACTTCAAGTTAGAAATATTCTCAATGATCATAGAAGGCTGTTAAAAATCATGCTTTTGATCTTACATAATTGTCTTACAGAATGCACATAAAATGAAATTAAATAGGCTGGTAAACATAGTGTAATATGAACTATAAGCAGTTATATATTTGTTTTGTGTGAGACCTTGGTTTACAGTTTCGGGCTAGATGAAGCATGCTAGATCTTTTGTAAATGAAAAAGTATTAATAAATGTTATCCCCTACAGTTTCTTGAGTTTGGATGGAAACTTGACGAGCCTTTAATTTCCATTTGCGCTGATGTGGTAGAAAATTTGGAAACTTAGTTTCCAACAACAAAACAACACATCATATGAAAACTAAGAGTGTTTTCAAAATATAGTGCTGGGATGTAAAAGCTCACTCATTTACAGATACCACTTCTATAGAGAAACCTTAATATCCCAATGATTGAAAGAAATCCAAACTGCTGTCAACATATAGATCCGAAACCTTAGCCTCCTCGATCACACCAGCAAAAGCATATCTAGAACAAGGCCAAGAAACTCTAGCATAAAAATTAGGGGGGTGTTTAGTTGGTTGTAAATGAAAATAAATGCATCATTTACACCGTTTCCAATTACATAACAAACCGAACACGAAAACACAGTTCGAGATATTTAAGTGAAAACAAAGACCAAAGTTCATAGTACTCGAGTGTAAATCAGACACACACACACACACACACACAAAATACCTATAGCTTCTTACATTTTTGTTCTTCGTTAGAAATTGTTGTCCTCATGCTCACACAATAGCAGAACATAACTCACACAATAGCAGATAGGAAATAACCTGAGAGTACTGATGTCAGGTTTACATAAATATTTGCTGGAATCTCATAATCATATGACTGACTGAAGTGAAGAACTCGGTTTCCCAATTAGGTACCATTTATTATTAAAGGGTGGGTTGTCACTAGACCCAGATTACAACCTCAACACAAACCATCAATATCATGACTTCATTACACTTAAGTGGCTCCAGAAGCCAAAGTATTTAAAAAGGGAGATAACGGCCTTCCAATTATTGAGGTTTCGACAAAAACTGCACTCAACCTCATTACCAAATTGGTGACTTCTCAGCAGAAACTAAGCAACCAACATGAATTGTTTTGTATGAATGAAACCAGAAGATTAGAAACAATGTACAAGTACACGCCTGAGCCATCACGCCCATTTGAGATCATCAAGAGATGGAGAGAAGTCATGCCCTCTTGCAGGTGTTTGCATTTAAAATCAGTTCAGGTTGACATCAAGAGATTCTCTCCTTTGGTTCAATCCAAACAATACACATATATAAGGTGTTGGCAGCCAACCTATAAGCTCTTAAAAACCCTCAACGACCTACTTCTTAAAAACCCTCAACGACCTTACAGGTCATGTATAATGTCTCAAGTGCTCGATATGATGCCTAGGAGGAAGGCTATAGCAGTTGGGAGCATTAATGCCCTGTCCCATGGTTTTGACAATAGTAGGGAGTCGAGGCCATATTGGTATCATATTCATTTCTTCGTGTCAAGTTGTTTGCGTAATCATCACATTGATACTAATTCTATATCTGAACAATTGGTACATGATACCTGTACAGAGAATGGCTAATATAATAGTAAGGTTTGTATCGATTTTGGTATCAGAAGGATTGTTGACACTAAAGTATCAGATGGGTACTTAAGTCAGACCCGAGTATCGAATTGATACTTGGTCCCACATCCACTGCTGGTACCAAGCTATATGAACTAAGACGGAATAGCAAGTTGCAATATCAAACAAATACCAAATCCTCATAGAACCTGTGAGCCTGTACATGAGTCGACAGGTTAGCATTTCCTTACTTTTTTGCCAATCAAACTGTTTGTATACTTGATAACTTTCTAGGTGCTTAGAACTTTTATAGGCACATGACATGCCATATTATACATCTACTTCTTTTCTTTGTCAAACCACTTGGTATTGTACTGATACTTTAGTATCGGACATCAACATCTTAGTGGCCGTTTGATACTGGCATCGTATTCGACCCTAGGATCAGGGTCCACAGTAAATATTTGATTTAATACATGACACCCGACTTGGACTCTCGTATCAGACCACACCATCTGAACATGAGACGACAAACCCACGTTCCCTACATCCGAACCCTTCTAAAGTTCACTTAGTTTGTAACTTGCATGGCTAACAAAAATGGAGTTTGGAGTATAATAGGATTTGGGACTGAATACTGAACTGGGGTGTTTTTAAGTTCAGGTTTCCAGTACAGGTATGTGAGCAAATGCAAGATGTAGTCACTGTTGAGTCGAACCATAAAAATGTAACTCCATATGACTAGTAACAAAACAACCATTATACCCAGTACAGAGAATGAGTGTTAGGGCAAGGGATACATGAGGTATCAGTTGATACTTTTAGAGTATTAGCAACAAGAGAGCTAGAATACCTGTACTATGAGAGCAGACTATTTTGTATGTGTTAGCTAGTGCTATAATTGATCTCAGAACCTTGAAACATCTCATGACAAAATATGATATAAGTTGTAAATGTTAGGATACTTGGTCATAAAGGTTACAAATCGATTTCATCATCGTCCTCTTCTTCCTCTTCATCTTCCGAATCATCATCATCTCCCGAATTATTGGCATCATCATCTATTTCTTCATTTTCTTCTTCATCTTCATCTTCCAAATCTTCTTCCTCATCTGATACCTCCATATCATCAGTTCTCTCTATAACAACCTCTTCATCAACTCTAACATCCTCATCAGTAACTTCAACTTGCATATCATCAACGATGGCCGAAGTGATATATGAAAGTTGAGGAATGGCCACTTCATCCTCCTGGTATGCCAGCTCTTCGACATTATAAGTGTTTCTAGCTTTAGTCTTGCATACAGCCCACCAGTCCCGGGTATTGCGCCGTCGACTAGGATAACTTGTGAAGTATACTTGAATTGTTTGACTTGCCAACACAAAAGGTTCGAATCCTCCATATCTTCTACCATGCTTTATATCAACAAATCCAAATTGTTTGTCAATTTTCCATCCTTGCTTAGGTGTTGTATCGAACCAATCACATTTAAACAACACAATGTTCGTATCAAAAGAAATCAACCGCGGGTATTCCAGCTCTATAACACCTCTTAGTACACCATAATAATCATGTTCTGGATCCGCATCGTAGATTGAGCCCCTTACACTCCAGAACTCTTGGTAAAATTGCCATCTTCATCGACAAACGAGTGGTTGATAGGCTTATCAATTGTTCTAAACTTGAAACTATTAATCGTGTATCCATCCCAACACTTTGCCTTCTTACTTGGTCTAATGGCTAGTGCTCGAAGTCCCTCATTATGTAAGTTTATGCCAGGACGGAAAACCTGAAACATCACAGATTGTAGGTATATTATATCCTTATTTGTAACGAAGAATTAAAAATGATCACGTTTTAATATCCTTACATAATCATGGAACCATGACGAAAATTTTCTATCAACCTCTCTAGCAAGTTCATCATCATCAATATTAGGTCTTTCCATTTGTACTTCGGCTCTAAAAGTACTGTGATAAAAAAAATCAAAGTTATGATACTTCTTTGCTAACTGTACATGTATAGTAAACACGCTAGTAAAGCTGTGTCACTTACTTCTCAATATCTTTCATTTCTTCTTTGCCGCTATTTAACAATACATATCGATGAGCAGCTTCAAGCTCATCGTCTTCCAACCACCGTATTTTAGTAGCACTTGTAGGCTTGCCCCTTACATTGAATATAGATAAGATATCACTAATCGGTGCATCATCCCCACCTTCGTCATTCCTTGGGGCTCTATTTTGATTTGTTCTGACATGAGTATCAAAATAAATGGAACAAAAGTTTGAAACCTCCTCAATGATATATGTTTCGCATATCGAAGCCTCTACATGAGCCTTATTACCCACCTTCTTCTTTAGGTGGTGTAGATATCTGGAAAAAGGAAATCATAATCGATTAGAAATATTAGAATATGAAATGCTAGAAAATCAGATTCAAGATAATTAATTTATACCTCTCAAATGGGTACATCCGTCGATAATGTACGGGAGCACCGACACGTGCTTCGTATGGAAGATGAATTGGCAAGTGCTCCATACTATCAAAAAACCCTGGAGGAAACACCTTCTCTAACTTGCATATTGTCAATACAATTTTCTCCTCAAGTTCAATCATATGTTGCACCGTCAACTTGCTTGAGCACAAATCTCTAAAGAATATAGATAATTCGGCAAGCGGAGTCCATATGTGAGGTGGCAACATCTCTCTGAAAGCAATTGGTAGTAACCTTTCCATGAACACATGACAATCATGACTCTTCATTCATGTCAGTTTGCGTTCATTAAGATCAACACATCTCGCCAGATTGGACACATAGCCGTCAGGAAATCTTAACTTCGTTATCCAATTGCATATTATTAATTTATCTTCCCTACCCAATGCGAATGGTGTTGGAGGCTTGACCAATGTATTATTGCTACTTCGTCTTAGGTTCAACTCTGGGCGCTTGCAAATATTTTCTAAGTCCTTTCTTGCTTTGGGATTGTCTTTCGTTTTTTCCTTGATATCCATTACCGTATTGAAGATGTTGTCGAATACATTTTTTTTCGATATGCATGACATCAAGATTATGTCTTATGAGATTGTCCTTCCAATAAGGTAAGTCCCAGAAGATACTCCGTTTCGTCCAGTTGTGGCTATGTCCAAAACTGTCGAAATGATACTCTGATCTCGGATCTTCCATCACTGTCGGCAGATCCTCTACCTCTTCCCAAACCTGATCTCCTGTCAGTCTCAATGGGGGAGGAGATAGTTCTTGTTTACCAGCTCTGAAGGCATCTTTGTTCCTCCTCCACGGATGCGACATGGGAAGGAACTGACGGTGACAGTCAAAAAAGCATGCCTTTCCTCCATGCCGAAGACGAAATGCCTTACTGTTTCCCATGCATATCGGACATGACTTAGTCCCATGAGTACTCCATCCTGATAACATTCCATATGCTGGAAAATCGTTGATAGTCCACATAAGTGTCGCTTTCATCTGAAAGTTTTGTTTCTTCGATATATCGTACGTACGGACACCGAATTCCCATAATTGTTTCAACTCATCCACCAATGGCTGCATGTAGATATCGATGTTCTTCTTTAGATTTTTAGGACCAGGTATAATAAGTGTGAAGAACATGTAAGGCGTCTTCATGCACATCCATGGTGGTAAATTATAAGGGGTCAAAATTACTGGCCAGCAAGAGTACTGAGATCCTGACTGTCCGAAAGGAGTAAATCCATCAGAACATAGCGCCAATCAGACATTTCTAAGCTCCGCAGCAAATTCTGGATAGCACTGATCAAAATATTTCCATGCCTCTCCATCAGAAGGGTGAGAAAATTCTCCTTCATCCATCTGTCGTTCCTTGCTATGCTATGTCATGTGTTGTGCTGTATTTGCTGACATATACATCCTCTGCAGCCTTTTTGTAAGAGGCAAAAATTGTATATACCTGTAGGGACGCAACTTTCCTTGGACAATTGACTTTCCTTTGCCCCGAATTGGCTTGTACCGGTCCGTATTACAGAAAGTGCATTTGTCTTTATACTTGTTCTCTTTATAATATAGCATGCAGCCGTTTCGACAACAATCTATCTTTTCATAGCCTAATCCAAGTTTTCTTATCATCATCTTCGACTTGTAAAAATTTTCAGGCAAATCCTTTGATCCTTTTGGCAACAACTCTTTGATAAACTGGATGATCCTGTCGTAGCATTCTTGTGGCAAGTTGAAATCAGACTTGATGTTCAACAACCACATCACCACAGACAGGACAGAATGAGTATCACAGTTCAGATATATCGGTGTATCATCATCCTTGAACATATCATAGAATTCTTTTGCATCAGTATTCGGATCCTCCGGATTAAAAGAAGGCCCGACCGCAGTAAATATCATCTCTTGTGCTAGATTTCGCTGTCGATATTCGAGGTGATCTCCAGGCGGCGACTCTCTGACCTCCATATCAAAGGAGGATTGATTTTGTGAGAACAAAGGTTCTCCTTGAGCCGTCCACTCCTTGTAGTTTTGTACGAAACCCTTATTGTAGAGATGCTCTCTTACAAGATCCACCTCTCTGAATGGAATATTATGACATTTGACACAAGGACACTTGATGCGTCTACCATCCATGAAATCAGGTTGGCTACTGGCGTATTTGAAAAATTCCTCAACGCCCGCCTTGAAATCATCACTCAAGCCAATCTTGCTCTCATGTCGTTGATTGTACATCCATGAACGGTCAACTAAGTATCGACTCATTCCTTTTACTCGTGTGAATATGATTCTGCACCATATATACATTCAAAAAGAAATATGGATTAGATATCAAATATGATTTGGAGATCATATTTAAAAATACTCTCCATATTGCTAAGTAAATACTTTTGGCTACATGTTGTGCTTACATATTTTCTTATGTCTGACGTTACTTGTTTTGTTCATAAAATTACTTGTTATGCTCATAAACCACATATCAAGTGTTCTCTAACATTTTTTTAGGCATAACAAAAGAAGGAAAAGATACTCTCAATCCTAGCCATAAGTCTAGACTTTTTGGCAACTCCAACATGGTCTCAATGCAATTTTTTTTCTAAATATACAACACAAACCCTAACAAAATACAACTCATAAGTTTCTCATCTTCTACTCGTGGTTTGATAAGTAACTGCCTAGATGTTCAAGTAGTCTACCAACTTTCACACATAAAGACTGACTTATTAACCATACAAGACTATATTTCCCAATATACATAAAAGTTGCTAGAGGTAATTTTGCAATTTCATTGGTTTAAAAGTTAATTAGAAATAAATTTGTTTTAAAAGTTCTCCAACCTTGGTTAATATCTGATGCTTTTATTTGTACACAATCTTGTTCTCTCAGAGCTAGTTTAGATAAATGGAGTATCCAGTATAGAATTTTGTTCTATTTTGTAGGTTTTTTTTTTTCTTCCATAGGTTTTGTTTAACCACTTTATATTGCTAATTCGTGTTAACTATGTTATTTTATTCAACCAGTGAGCATTTTTTCTGATGACTAATACTTTCTTTTTGTTTTTACTGGATTTAGCACCACAATTACACAGCCTTTCGACATCTAATTAAGCATTGTAGCATTCCCTCTAGATGCATGTACAAGGCAATTTTTATACTATCAAAGATTCAAAATATCTAAAATTTATTAATGCACGATACCTGCTAACAAACGATATTTTCCTCTGAAGCATGCTCTCTCTAAAATTCTTCCAAAAAATAATTTAGAAGAATCACACAAAATACAAACGCAAACCCTAAATTGATTCCAGACCAAAATAACTTAAGAAAAATGGATGCATTGAAAAAAGTTCAAACTAAAACAACTTAAAAAATATACCAGCAACAAGGAGTAGGCGGATGGAGTCGATGAGTAGGAGATGACACCGGCTTCGAGGAGGAGACGGAGTTGGCAACGGCTTCAGAGTCGACGTCGACTTTGGACGAGGGCCACTTGCAGAGTCTGCCACTTGCAGTTTCTAATTCTCTACATGGAAGAAGAGGGCCGAAAACATTAACGATGGTGTGGAACATATGGCAAGAGCACATGCCATTGGAAGCTCTTTAGAATTGAAGAACAAGACTTGTGTCGTGTCCTCTCATGCCCCCGCACCATGTGGTGATAAAATTACAAATCAAATATACCAATTAAATTTAAACAATATAATTTCTTATACCTGTAGATCCCCAATGAGGAGATCGATGGCCTGGGGCTCCGGTGGAGGAGTCGGCCTGGGGCTCTTCGAAGGAGGCGACGGGGGCTCCGCCTGTCTTGAGTCAGAAATGGCCTAGGGCTAGAGAGGAGGAGGCGGCCTGGGGCTAGAGAGGAGGCGGCAGCGTGGGTTTAAAGAGGAGGAGGAGCCTAGAGCTAAAAAGGAGGAGTCGGCAGGGGTCAAAGAGGAAGAGGAGGCGGACTGGGGCTAGAGAGGAGGAGACGGCGTGGGTTTAAAGAGGAGGAGGAGGCGACCTTTGGAAAATGGAACTGCTGGAGGGAATTGTGCGGGATTAGTTTAAGTTTAAGGGGGGAAGGGTTTTGGGGAAGTCCAAAAATTTTTGGAAGGGCGACTAAAATTTTCAATCGATGGGTAGTAGAAAGTATTTTTCGGGCTCTTCCGACTACTTAGCAACTAACCAATTTCAGTCGATGAATAATTTCAGAATACTACCAACACTCTACCGACGGAATAACGATTAACAATTTTATTCATAAAATTAATGTTTAAGTTAGTCGAAAATTAGTCGGTAGTTAGTCGCCACTTAGCGACTTAAAATAGTTAGTCGCTAACGTAGTTGCTAAATTACCATAATTTTGTAGTGAGATTTGAGTGAGGGTTGAGCTTGGAGGTTCAGCAGTTAAACGTTGGTTTTGTGATCCCATTCTCTGGGTTGTTGAACCGGTTTTCCAGTTTTTCTTGAGTTAGTTAGTTGAGTTATATATATATATATATATATATATATATATATATATATATATATATATATATATATATATATATATATATATATATATATATATATATATATATAGTTAAAAAAATATAGTTTGTATATAGGTGTATGTATATATATAGCTTGTATATATATGTAATGGTTTGTGGTAGTATAGTTATAGAGTGTACATATATAATATCCATGTATATAGTGTAATGTATACATAGGATATGTGTAGGCTAGTTGCTAATTTGATAAAGTTGTATATATGGTATACATATGTTCTTGACTAGTTACCTTAGCCTATACCTTGTATTACCTAGAATGACTTAGAAATGAACCCAATAGGCCTAACATGACTTGTAGACTAGAATTGACCAAACATTAGACAGTTTGACCTAGTTTGACTAGAATGTTGACCAGAGTTGTCCAAGAGTTGACTTTGACTTAGAATGGCCTAGAATCATGTAGAATGCATTGTAAACTTCATTTATCATACCTAGAATACATTGTAACCTGTGTTGCTCTAAGTAGGACTCAGTTACTCCGGTTCGGACATCTGTTCTCATCAGTCATTCAGGATATCGGACGAGTACATGCTGTGATCGTTTCATACTTGCTAGGACTTATATTCTTGCTCTAGACTACTTTACTTGATGCTGTCACGTTGTTATCACGGATTGGTACTATATGGATCTTTTCATGAGATGTTATCCCCCTCGAGTGCATCGGATACTTCATGTCATGTGCTTTTCACGAACATCATGTATTCTTCGTACTCTCATTATTCATGTGCTCTCATGTTCACATATGCTTCATGTATAAAACATTCATGTGTAATAACGTAACTTGACTAGATCCTTGTGTATTGATTGGGGGTATGGGAGAGTAGAAGTGGTTATGTGATCAATTCCAAAGTAGGTAGTCATGTGCAACTCTGTAACTTAGTCATGTGCAAATTAAGCCGGTTACATAACCATATTGTACTCTAAATCAATTAGTCACTTACAGTTCTTAGTTTCCATATATATATATATTTCATGTTTTCAGATATCTCTCTTACTATTCATGTACATCTCTTACAGTGTTTCATGTATTTTATTCTATTACTTATTTTATATTTTCTGCCATGATATGAACTGCATGAGAGTTATGTATTCGCTCCTGTCCTGACTGGACCTGTTGAAAATATTACAAAGGATGAGGAGGAGTTCTGCCCTACCTATTACTGAGCCGGTTTTGACGACACTTGCGACCTGGACCCTCAGCAGGATCCAGCTTACGCTGAGGATGCTACTCTATTGCCCAGGATAGATTGCTAGGCTTTATCTTATATTACTTTCTGTTGACATTTCTTGAGATGTATTATTCAGATGTTGGGATTTTGGTGTTGTTAGACACTTAGACTTATTTCTTCTGGTTGTATTGCACTCTTTGATTTCTATCTATCTTATCATGCTGTTTATCCATCTTAGAGCTGTGATTGAGTTGTACCTTCTGTATTGTCCTCCGATTCGAGAGTATATTCTGTACAGGTATATTTATACTTGTTAGATGTTGTGACCTAGGACAGCGTTCTACTGCTGATACTGCGGCATAGGCAGAACATACCCACGTCTCGTACCTTATACTGGGTACGGGTCATGACACGTTTTTAGTGGTGGCCCATGCAGGTCTAGAGTTCTGAGTTCTGAGTTCGTGGTGGTACTCGAACTAGAGTATCACTAGAACCTGCAGTCGTATATAGGATATAAGTTTTAAGGTACTCAATCACATTTAGGAAAAACTCTTATCTAATTCCTGCTATCTAAATTTTTGCTGCTAATTGTCTTCTTTTTAAATAAGCTGTCCTCCTTTGATTATATCGCTTCCTGCTCAATATTTATTTCCTTGTTTGGTCTCTCTTTAGGATGGTAGAGACACGGTCACATCGCTCCGGCCCAAGAGATGCCACTGAGAGGTCTGTCACCTCTCGCCCGATTCAGCAGGGCCCTGGGACCGCAGCTCCCCTCGTTCCTTCTCATGTTGGAGCGTCTGCAGCATTTGGGGGTGCACCTCCACATGTCCGGAGGCCTACCCCAGTCATTCCAGACGTACTTCAGCCGTAGCCACCTTCGGGATCAGTTGATGCATCGCAGCTCTTCGCATTCTTCCGAGAGATGATGGAGGCTCAGCAGCGCCACTCTGCAGATATAAGGCAGGGCATAGACAATGTCGATCATCTTGCCATAATAGCAATGGAGAGGGTGACTGCCCAGCCACAGGGAGGTCAGGTACAGCAGCCGAGGGTCGAAAACATCTTGGATTTCTAGAAGATGTTGCCTAGAGACTTCAGGGGTATGGAGGGTATCCTGTATGCTGACAATTGGATCGAGCATATTGAGAAGATCTTTCGTCTTGCACTGATCCCAGCTGCGATACAGATTGAGGCAGCGGACAGCCAAATTCAGGATCTTGCCCGGATAAGGTACCATACTGACCTTAGAGTTGGCACTGAGGGGCAGACTTAGGCAGATTTTAAGAAGCTATTCAAGGAGAAGTTCTTCCCCGACACAGCACTTAGCGCCTTGGAGACGCAGTTCGAAAGTCTGGTTCAGGAGAACCAGACAGTGGAGGAGTACGCCGGAGAGTTCTGCCGCCTGGGCAGGTTTGTGGAGGGCCTTAGCGAGTCAACGAAGGCTAGGAGGTTCCGTAAGGGTTTGGTCAAACAATTCAAGTCCTAGACTAAGAGCGACCGAGATGCCACCTTTGAGGAGATTCTAGCAGGGGCTATGGCAGTGGAGGACGACCTAGAGCTGAAACTGAAAGAGGTCGTGATTCACATGGAGCCTGTAGCAGTGTAGGGCCGGCCAAGAGGCCCTATTTTTAGCAACAACATCAGCAGAGGCCTTTCCAGCAGCAGTAGTTTCATGGTCAGGGTCGCACGCCTTTTCAGCAGGCACAGTAGCAGCAAAGGCAGATCTAGCAGACACCTAGACAGCAGCAGACCATCATTTGCCCCTTCTGTAAGAAGCTAGGGCACGGGTGAAACGACTGTAGGAAGAGGCTAGACAAGTGCCTACTTTGCGGCTCAGTAAAGCATCAGTTGAGGGAGTGTCCCCAGTCTTCGGGATGTATAGTTCAGGGAACAGGAGCTAGGGCTCCGGCAGGACAGCAGAAGGGACCGTTATAGACTCAGCAGCAAAGGTTCATCAAGTACCAGCAGCAGGCTAGAGGTTGCCAGCAGGGGCAAGAATTCGCCATGGCAGCTGAGGATACAGAGGCAGTAGGAGATCTGATTGCAGGTTCTGTTCTTCTCGACTCCATTCCCGTATTTTTTTTGTTTGATTCGGGTGCTTCACATAGCTTTGTGTCTATATCTTTTGCTATTATACACCATCTTGCTTCTGAATCGTTGTCTATGACTTGCAAGATCACGACTGGGGGTGGTATTATCCTAGTCAGTAATATTTTCAAGGATCGGAGAGTTATTTTGGGAGGCCGAGAGCTGAATATGAGTTTACTCGTAATGCCATTACAGAAGTATAATATTGTACTCGGGATAGATTAGTTGAGCAGGCATCATGCCAGTATAGATTATCGCAGAGGCAGAGTTCTTTTTAGAGTGCCGGAGGAGCCAGAGTTTGAGTTCGCCAGACGAGAGGTGGAGTGGAGCAGTGGAGTCTTCTGTGGGGTTTTAGTAGAGGAGCAGACGGTGCCACATCTATTGATAGCTAAGTTCATGGATGTCTTTCCAGAGGAGTTGCCAGGACTACCACCGGACGGAGAT
The DNA here is from genome assembly GCA_029216955.1 of Iris pallida. Lineage (NCBI taxonomy): Eukaryota > Viridiplantae > Streptophyta > Magnoliopsida > Asparagales > Iridaceae > Iris > Iris pallida. The sequence goes on along the minus strand of JANAVB010004797.1, from coordinate 7,964,740 downwards.
GTGGAGTTCTCTATAGATTTGGTTCCCGGTACAGAGCCGATATCTTAGCACGTCTATAGAGTGAACAACAGCGAGCTGGTGGAGTTGAAGAAGCAGGTGGATGAGTTGCAGGACAAAGGCTTCATCCGCTCGAGTTCTTCACCATGGGGTAGATCTGTGCTTTTTGTGCCGAAGAAGGATGGGTCGGTACGGATGTGTATCGACTATAGGGCTCTCAACAACCTCACGATCAAGAACAAGTACCCGCTGCCGAGGATCGATGATTTGTTTGATCAGTTGAGCGGAGTGAGGGTATTTTCTAAAATTGATCTGAGGTCAGATTACCATCAGGTGAAGGTGAAGAAGGAGGATATCCCGAAGACAACATTCAGGATGCGGTATGGCCAGTTTGAGTTCATGATGATGCCGTTTGGGTTAACCAATACCCCGACGGTATTCATGAACCTGATGAACAAGGTGTTCCATCAGTATTTGGACAAGTTCGTAGTAGTGTTCATCGACAATATCTTGGTATATTCGAAGATCCCAGAGGAGCATGAGGAGCACTTTAGAGTGGTTCTGGAGACTCTCAGGAAGGAGGAGCTTTACGGCAAGCTCTCGAAGTGTGAGTTCTTTCTGGATCAGGTTGAGTTCCTAGGTTATGTTAGGACCGGAGATGGAATTTCAGTCGACCCGAAGAAGATCACGGCAGTCGAGGCATGGACCGCTCTGAGTTCAGTTGCAGAGATCATGAGTTTCCTGGAATTGGAAGGCTACTACAGGAGGTTCATTCAGGATTTCTTCCGGGTTGCAGAACTGTTGACTAGGCTGACTCAAAAGGACACAAAGTTTATCTGGTCAGAGGAGTATCAGATCACTTTCGATGAGTTGAAGAAGAGGTTGACGACAGCTCTGATTTTGACATTACCATCAGAATCAGGTGGGTTCACTATCTACAGTGACGCCTTAGAGAAGGGTCTGGATTGTGTCTTGTAGCAGCATGGGAAGGTAATTGCCTATGCTTCTAGGCAATTACGTCCGTATGAGAAGAACTACCCTACCTACGACTTGGAGTTAGCAGCAGTTACCTTTGCTCTGAAGTTATAGAAATACTATCTATATGGAGAGCGAGTGGAGATCTTCACAGACCATAAAAGCTTGAAGTATGTGTTTACACAGAAGGAGCTCAACATGAGACAGAGGAGATGGTTGGAGTTGATGAAGGACTTTAACATTTTATTACAGTATCATCCAGGAAAGGCTAACGTAGTTGCTGATGCTTTGAGCAGATATCCGGTAGCCATGTGTTTAACGACAGATCGTCACTTGTTAGCAGATCTGGAGAGCCCGGAGATCGAGTTGATAGTGCCTGGAGTTGAGATGTAGATATGGAACTGCAGACTCAGTCAGACTTGATGGAGAGGACCAAGTCGACTCAATTCGATGATGTAGCTCCGCGGTGCATCCGAGAGCAGGTTCTAGCAGGACTTGTTGAGGAGTTTGTTATTACAGAGGATGGCATATTGAGGCCCGGTTCCAGACTGTGTGCCCAGTGGAGACCTTCGAGAGCAGGTTATGCAGGAGGCTCACCGTTCTTAGTATTCTATGCATCCGGGTGCTAACAAGATGTATAGAGACCTGAAGGAGCATATCTGGTGGTATGGGATGAAGCAAAAGGTAGTACGCTTCGTAGCCAGATGTTTGGTCTACCAGCAGGTAAAGGCAGAGAGGCATAGGCCATGAAGATTGTTACAGCCATTGTCCATTTTGAAATGGAAGTGGGAGCACATCACGATAGATTTTGTTTCAGGATTGTCGCATACACCATGAGAAAAAGATGTAATTTGGGTCATCGTAGATAAGTTGACCAAATCAGTCCATTTTTTGCCATTCAAAGTGGATTTGTCTACAGAGAGGCTAGCAGACATGTACGTAAGGCCGACTGTCAGACTGCATGGAGTTACTGTGAGCATTGTCTCGGATCGTGATAGTCGCTTTACTTTCTACTTCTGGCAGAGTCTGCATACTAGTTTGGGCACTCAGCTCAAGTTTAGTACTGCTTACAACCCTCAGACAGACAGGCAGTCAGAGAGGACTATTCAGACTCTCGAGGACATGTTGCGAACTTGTATTTTGGACTTTGGAGGCTCCTGGGAGGATCATTTATACTTAGTAGAGTTTGCATACAACAACAGCTTCCAGGCCAGCATTGAGATGTCATAATTTAAGGCATTGTATGGGCATAGATGTCGTACACCCTTGTCTTTGAATGACGTTGGAGAGCGAGCTTTATTAGGACATGAGATAGTTGTGGACGCAGCCGAGAAGGTGAAGCTCATCAGGGATCGACTTCACATGGCGCAGGACAGACATCAACATTGGACCGATAGCCATCGAAGACCTTTGGAGTTTGAGGTATAGCTTAGATTTAGGTTAGGATTTTCTTTGATTTTGTGTTTTTGTTTGATCATGTGATTGTTATAGCTAAGTTTGAGACCATGTTTGTGCTAGGTTGGAGATCTGGTGTTCTTGAGGATATCTCCGACACGTGGCACTATACGCTTTGGTGGAGGTGGAAAGCTTAGACCACGTTTCATCGGACCTTTCGTTATCCGTAGGAGAGTCGGTGACGTGGCTTACAGGCTAGACTTGCCACCTACACTAGATGGAGTTTATGACATCTTTTACGTATCGTAGTTGAGACGGTACGTGGCGGATCCCAGCCATGTACTCGATCATTCCGAGATCGAGGTAGGCCCTACTCTTAGTTATCCAGAACAGCATGTAGAGATTCTGGATCGACGGAAAAAGGTATTGAGGAACCAGACTATATCCTTTGTTCGCATCGTATGGAGGCATCACTCTCAAGGTGAGTCTACCTGGGAGAGGGAGGATGGGATGCGCGAGCGATACCCTTATCTTTTTCAGCCTTGAGGTATAATTTTCTATCATTCTCATCTATTCATTTTCGTTTTTAAATTTTGAGGACAAAATTATTTTAAGGAGGGTAGATTTGTCACTACCACTTTCTAGAATAAGGGTATTTTGGTAATTATGAATTTTTGATTATTTTAATATTATTTAATTTGGTGTAATATAATTTTAGCCTTTTGCTAGTGTAACCTTAGAACAACTTAGCCTAGAGACTAACCACGACCATGGAGACCTAGCTACCATGTTTGGGTTAGTATTTAGATTCTAATCTAGCTAGGAATGACTTGGAAACCATTTGGAGAATTGAATTAAGGAGCTAGTTTGGGCCTTTAGCTTAAGGGCTTATTTTTACAACATAGGAAGAGGTGTTGGCCCTTTGTGACTTAGCTAAACCCTAGCCCATCCCCATGTCCGGCCAAGAGAGCATTTCCCTCCCTATTTAAGTCATCATTTAGCCCCCTCTTGCCCCCTTTGTAGCAAACCCAAACCCTATTTTATGTTCTTCTCCAAAATTGGCCCCATTTCTTCAAATTACCTCCAAATTGGACCAAATCAGTTTCATTACATTCCTTTTGTGAAGCAAAAGTCTCTAGTGGCTAGCTAGCAAGGATTGGAGGCAGTGGACCATAGGAATTTGGTGTTGAAGCTTTTCAAGGGGCTATTTCATCGAGATTCCAACTCTCAATAGGTATTAATATCTAAACCCATTAAATTCCTGATTTCTTTCCATAGATGCATCCATTTAGGGTACCCCTAGCCATAGGCAGAGTTTGGGTTCGATTTGTGTCCATTTGATATACGTATCGGAGGTGTATCGGAGTGTTGTGTAAGTATTTGGTGAAATACCACATAGAAATGAATGTTAAAATTTTTAAAACAAATTTCATGTTTTGGTAGCTGTTAATGTGTTGATTGATAATATTTAGGCCTGAGCACATTTTGGACACGTTTTGTATCCGTTCTTGGACACGGGGAGGCCTGCACCAGTGTGTGTGCAGTATCCTGCTACTCGAACCCTAGAACTCCTAGGATACGACATGTGGACATAAGATATTTGACATGGAGAAGGGGGCACTGACTGACAGGACACTCCCAAAAGATGGGGTGGTGTCGTGTCGTGTCGTGTCGTATCGAAGAAGTTATTGTGTCTGTACTGGTGTGCACAGACGCACACACGTAAAAATTGGCTACTGATACGGGGTTCGTATCGGGACACGACATGACTTGGACCCAATGCAGTTGGACACACACGTACCCCTATGTCTCACCTACCTTCCGACACCATTTCAAGACACGTGGTTGGACACACTGTGTCCTAGACCACTCGATACCTCTGCACCACACAGTATACACAAACACGCCCCCTGAACACAGTTGTCTGATACTTGAATTTGGAGACGACTTTTGGACTCTGTTTGGACACTGTCACTTGTTGACACGTTTCACAGTCACACCCCTTCTCATGTTCTTGTTTTATATTTGATTTGAGTTTTCGAATTTAGGTTATGAGATTGGGGTTATACACATATGTGATGCTATGTGTGTATTGAACTGTGGTTATAGGGTTTTCATGAGATACAATGTCTGATGGTATATTGGGTTAATCTGAAATATTCTGAGTTTAGTTGGTAGAGTTTGTTTGGGGACTGTGGGTTGTAGTTCAGTCCAGTTTGGGGGTTAGGTATATGAGTATTAGATGTATATATTTGTTAGATACCTGTGTGTGTGTATATATATATATATATATATATATATATATATATATATATATATATATATATATATATATATATATATATATATATATCTGTGTGTGTGTGTGTGTCCAGATTTGAATGAGGGTTGAGCTTGGGGGTTCAGCAGTTACCTGAGTTTGGGGTTTGAGGGTTGAGTATCTCAGATTTTGAACATTGGTTCTGTGATCCCATTCTCTGGTTTGTTGAACTGGTTTTCTAGTTTTTCTTGAGTTAGTTAGTTGAGTTATGTATGTATATGTATATATATTATATATAGTATATAGTTATATCTCTCTCTCTCTCTCTCTATATATATATATATTATATATATATATATATATATATATATATATATATATATATATATATATATATAGAGAGAGAGAGATATATATAACTATATACTATATATAATATATATACATATACATATATAAGAGTTGAGTTATATATGTATGTGTTGGTTATAGGGTTGAGTTTCCTGAGATGGGATTTTTGGGACTATATGTATATGTTATATTTGTTAGCAGTTAGTGATATATATATATATATATATATATATATATATATATATATATATATATATATATATATATATATATATATATATATATATTTTTATATATATATATATTGTATGTATATATGTGTATGTATATATATGTAATGGTTTGAGGTAGTATAGTTATAGAGTGTACATATATAATATCCATGTATATATATATAGTATATAGTGTAATGTATATATACGATATGTGTAGGCTAGTAGCTAATTTGATAAGGTTGTATATATGGTATACATATGTACTTGACTAGTTACCTTAGCCTATACCTTGTATTACCTAGAATGACTTAGAAATGAACCCAATAGGCCTAACATGACTTGTAGACTAGAATTGACCAAACCTTAGACAGTTTGACCTAGTTTGACTAGAATGTTGACCAGAGTTGACCAAGAGTCGACTTTGACTTAGAATGGCCTAGAAGCATGTCGAATGCATTGTAAACTTCATTTATCATACCTTGAATACATTGTAACGTGTGTTGCTCTAAATAGGACTCAGTTACTCCGGTTCGGGCATCTGTTCTCATCAGTCATTCAGGATATCGGGCGAGTACATGCTGTAATCGTTTCATACTTGCTAGGACTTATATTCTTGCTCTAGACTACTTTACTTGATGCTGTCACATTGTTATCACGGATTTGTACTATATGGATCTTTTCATGAGATGTTATCCCCCTCGGGTGCATCGGATACTTCATGTCATGTGCTTTTCATGAACATCATGTATTCCTTGTACTCTCATTATTCATGTGCTCTCATGTACTCTCATGTACTCTCATGTTCACATGTGCTTCATGTATAAAACATTCATGTGCAATAATGTAACTTGACTAGATCCTTGTGTATTGATTGGGGTACGGAAGAGTAGAAGTGGTTATGTGATCAATTCCAAAGTAGGTAGTCATGTGCAACTCTGTAACTTAGTCATATGCAAATCAAGCCGGTTATATAACCATCTTGTGCTCTAAATCACTTAGTCACTTACAGTTCTTACTTTCCATATATATATTTCCTGTTTTTAGATATTTCTCTTACTATTCATGTACATCTCTTACAATATTTCATCTATTTTATTCTATTGCTTGTTTTACATTTTCTGCCATGATATGAACTGCGTGAGAGTTATGTATTCGCTCATGTCCTGACTGGACATGTTGAAAATATTACAGAAGGTGAGAAGGAGTTCTGCCCTAGCTATTACGGAACCGGTTTAGACGACACTTGCGACCTAGACCCTCAGCAGGATCCAGCTTGCGCTGAGGATGCTACTCTATTGCCTAGGATAGATTGCTAGACTTTAACTTATATTATTTTTTGTTGTCATTTCTTGAGATGTATTATTCAGATGTTGGAATTTTAGTGTTTTTAGACACTTAGACTTATATCTTCTGGTTGTATTGCACTCTATGATTTCGTATCTATCTTATCGTACTATTTATCTACCTTAGAGCTGTGATTGAGTTGTACCTTCTATATTATCCTCCGATTGGAGAGTATATTCTGTACAGGTATATTTATTCTGTGTTATATGTTGTAACCTAGGACAGCATTCTACCGCCGACACTGCGGTGTAGGCTGAACGTACCCACCTCTCGTATCCTTACACTGGGTGCGGGTTATGACAACATATATTGGAACACACTTGTGCTGGGTACTTTCGTCTTGCTACTACCAGGCCGCCTCTTGGGCTTATTGGCCGAGGTGGAAGGATTTTTGGATAGTTGCTTGAAAGATGGAACCTCACGCCATGTTGCATGGAGCAAAACGGAGTTCCTCTTCTTCCTCTCTTGTTGACCCCCAGTCGAGTCTCTGATGTATGGTCGCCATTGGTCGCAGTCTTTGAAAGACGGACTATCTCCTTGGTAGCGATGTGGCTGCCGGGTGACAACAACAGTTGATGGTGATATGGGTGCAAGTAATCCTTGGTTTAGGCATTCCTTGTGCCGTAGGCTCCTCTTCTGCTTTACGCTTGTAGGAAAGCGTTGGGTATTCATTCATATACTCCCTGTTCGACATAATAAAAGGTTGAACAAACTTTTTTGCTTTATTGAACGTATAAGGTATCTGTGTGCAAAGGAGAAAGTCCTAAACAGGATATTCTAAGTACAGGAAGAAGAGATTTTTGGAAAAGTGTGAAGGTAGAGATCGAGCACTGCAGCGGCTCCATTACCCCGTTGACGATCTGACGATGAATCAACCTTGCTCTGGCTCTCTGACGCCTTTGATGGAACTCTGGGGTCACCGATCAAGAGGCTATCTGGAGGAGAAGATCCCTTGGAGGTGGTTGTTTTTCTGTTTGTTGGTTGGTGGATTATTCCTTCTTAGATGAAGGTTCTCCCTTTAAGTTGAAGGAGAACTCCTTCTATTTATATAGAATTGACCACATATGTGATGTGTATTAGGGTTCCTGAGATATGAATGAATCTGCCGTCATTGCACGGTGCGGGCTTCTGCGGCGCTGACACGTGGCAGACTTCGAGATTTCTCTCAATCGAGATCTGTGGTGGTTATCAACATACCGAAGGAAGTGACATGTGGCGCATGTCGATTTGCTTGCTCGGATGCAGCCAAGTAAATCTTAGGATTTCATCCTAGATTTGGAGTCTAATTGATCATCGTCTAAGATTTAAATCAATCTGATATGATATCAATCATGATTTAATCCCAATATTTTCTGCAAGAGGCGATTTAAACAAACCAATTGGGATGGACCCATGCTTTCTGTGCCTCTGGTGAGGACTAAGTACTGCTGTGCTTCTGGAACGACGAGTAGATCGTGCTTCTGGAGATGACATAGCCTCTGTGCTTTCAGGCGACGAGTGGACTTGGCTTTGAATGACGAAGAGACTTCTGTGCATTTAGAGCAATGATGAAGCTATATTTCGGAGTAATAGATTCATTGTGTTATAGGCGACGAGTAGGCTTGTGCTTCAGGTTGGCGAGGTTACTGTGCTTTTGGAGCGACAGGATGACATGCATTGGTTGCAGTGGAAGTTCCCAAGTCTCTTGTAGAGAAGTGACTTAAGCTTCTGGATTGGAGCAGATGATTGTGCCGTAGGAATGGAGATGGTGTGATCATATCACCATGTGGACGCATGTAAGTAGCTGTGCCTCTGAACTTTGAAGGCGTTGGCTTTGGAGGAAAGGGTATAACACCCTTGTATGTCCGCAGTTGGCGCAGGCAGGTAGCTATGCTTCTGGAGTAAAGACATTGGTTTCTGTAGCAAAAAAAAGGACAGGGCCTACCAAAATCTTGCTTCTAAGGTTGGCGCAGGCGAGCAGCTGCGCCTCTGGCTTGAAGGCTTTAGTTTATGAAGTAAAGAGCGATAAATATCCGCTCTTTAAGGACTTCCTCTTAATTGCCACCGTAATATGGAGAATTCCAAGGGTCTAAAACTGACACTCGTCGTGTTGAGTCTTATGTTTATCCCACTAATACGGGAATTCTGACTGTCGGCCATGTGGGGTGCACTCTGGGCCATTCTCGGTCCTATAAAGGGGAAGTTCTCCTCTGAAGAGTCGCTGTCTTCTTCTTGTCATCCTTCACTACCATGCGAGACCCACACTTAACTTTGAGCGGTGATCGGCCTTATATAAGTTGGCTACTGGTTGAAGCTTTTCTCGGTCATAGGAGCCACGTTCTTATAGAAGAATTTTGTATAGAAGGAGCCATCACTGCCCTTAAGGAGTATGTAAATTTCCTCCTTAAGGAGTGCAACTCTGGATGACGTTTGAGGGATCTTCGAGGTCCTGACGACCTGCTGCGCTCTTTGAAGGCTCGGGCTAATGAATGCTTCAGGAAGCTGCTTGCTTTGGCCGAGTGGCTAATATGCTTCTGGGAGGCTTATGCCCATAAAACGGTCATAATACGCCTCGATGGAGGTCAATCTTCTGGCATGAAGAAGAAGGGCTGCGCTTTGACGAAAACAAAATCCCTTGTAGACCCTTCTAGGCTCTGTCAAATCTGTACCAGATCCTTTATAGACGAACAGAATTAGTCCTTTTTGTGTAGTCTCGATGTGTCCGTACTAGACTTTGGTAGACGTGACACATAAGGGACTTCTTTCCATATCCTCTGTTTTATCTTTTTAGCACTTGGGCTGAGCCTTTGTATCATCTGCTCTGTAGCGAAGGGATGTCATCAGCTGAGATTTTTTATAATTCTACACTCCCATTGCACGTGCAGGGAAGCTGCATGCAGGAGTGAGGATACGAAGATAGCTTCTCTCTTCTTTGCTCCTGTGCATGAGACACACTTAGGTCCTGATCAGAAAGTTGCTGATGTAGCACCCACTTTTTGAAATAAGGGTATTTTAGTCATTTTAGCCATTTTAGTCATTTTGTGATTTTCTAGATATTATTGACTTGTGATTGATTTAGCCTTTGGTCTAACTTTAGAAATCCACATTAGAGACTAACCATGACCTATGATGAGTATCTAGCTAATTAGATTTTATTTTTAGGCTTTGGTGTAATTTAGAAGCCATTTGGCTATTTTTAGGCTAATTAATTAATTGGCCTTTGTAGCCTTTTGTTAATTGAGTTTAAACTCAACTTAAATAGAGGAGTGGGACCCATGAACCATCCTTGACCCTATTAGGACTCCTATGGCCGGCCAAAACAGGAAGCCCCCATCCCCTATATAAGCATTGCATTGGAATAGACACCCCCTTCACAAAACCCTAGTTTCTAGCTCTCCAAAACCCTAACTTTTTCATCCGACCTCCGTTTTACCCCAAACGAAGTGCATTGTGATCGTGGGAAGGAGGAGAATTTTCTGGAGCATTGTTAGCAAGGAGTTGGAGGCGTTTGCTCGGTGGAAACTGGTCGTCTCATCAATCGAGGAGTCAGTTTCTTTGATACTTCAACTCTCAATAGGTAAACACCCAAACACCATAGTTTCTTCTGATTTTTCTTCATATTAGCATGCATCTAGGTACCCTAGAACTACCCATGAAGTTTGGTTAGGTTTCGTGTCCGTTTGATGGGTGTATCGGACACGTATCGGATTAGGTTTATAGGTGTTCGATGATTTTCCTCTTAGATTTCGATCGTGTTATTTTTGTAATCAAATTTCACGAATTTGTAGCCCCATAGGTCAGGATTCCTAAGCCCTAGGTTCTTGGTTGAATCGACACATTTTTTTGTCCGAAACAAGACACGTACGCGCAGCACGAGGACCGCGCGCGTGTCCTGCTACTGCTGTGTCTTTTCTCCTTGGACACAGCGATTCAACCCAAGATTTTTGGTCTGTATCTAGGCTCCATGACTGACAGCACCCTCGTAAAGTTTCGTGGGATTTCGTGGAGCGTAGAGAGAGAAATCGACTCGGCATCGATCGTGCAATATCGCGCGCACGCCAGTTTTTGGCGTCCGATACGCGTGTCATGCGACTCGGACACGCGTCGGATGTCCAGTGCAAACACGTGGGCATGTAGCCCTATATGTGGGCTACATGTACGAGCGACCACGTGTCGTAGATGGGTCTGTGTCGAGCCCTAGATCGTGTGACACGCGTGCACGATGTTTAAGTTTCAGTTTTGGTTCTTGGTGTCCAGGACACTTCGTGTCCTATTTTCTTGGACACGATTGCACCTACACCTCATGTCTAAACCCTTGACACGTTACCAACCTTTGGTCTTTGATTATCTTGAGGTTTCGTGGATGTTTAGGTCATGTTAGGTTGTATGTTTTGAGTATCGAGTTTAGGTTCAGGATTGTTTGTACTGTTTCAGTTTTCTTGTTGTTTTGATTATTTTCGAATGTAATTCCTGATCAAAACTCAACCTTCAGACCCTATTTAATCCCCTCTACAAGATACCATATGATTCGCATCAAGGATAGAGTTGTATCAGATTTTGGATGGTTGAGTATCGGGTAATTAGAAATGTTCTCACAGTTTCAGTTTTAGTTCCTTTCCTTTTTATTTGTTAGGTACATATTTCAGGTATTATGAATCCTCAGTTCCTAATTAACCCCCAGGATGATTACCTATTAGATTTCATAATAGGATAGGTTGTAATCTTTTGTGTTTTACTTTGGGGTTGTTGAGTATCAAATTACCAGGTTAATCCCAATTTTCTGAATTGAAGTTGATTGTTCCTTAATGGTTCAGTTTGATTCCAGTTCAGTTCCTTTTTCAGACCCTATTATACACATCTAGGTAAATACCTACTAGTTTGCATCATAAGAGAGGGCTGGGATCAATTCGGGTTGGTATTTAGTATCAAGATTTCCTTAAGTTCAGTTTTTCCTTTTCTGCTTCAGTTTTCCTGTTTAGTTTTCATTTCTTTGTTCTGTTCAGTTTCAGCAAATTGAAGCTGAGTTTCAGTTCAGTTTTTCAATATATTTGCCTGTACAACCAACCTACAGGTCCTACATGACTATATCTAGGAGAATACCTATTAGTTTGTAGCTTAGAGTGTTTGAGTTTGGGTTTGGTTTGAGTATCAAGCTAGGATACTCAAGTTCCTTAGAACCTCAGGTTCCTATTCCCAGTTTCTGTCTTTGGGTTCAGTTTCAGTTCTTTTTTTTTTCTTTTTGTTCTTTGTGCAGTTCAATCTGAGTTGTTTTACTGTCAAAGCAACATTCAGATTTCCAGTTAACCACATAGGTGATTACATGTTAAGTTGCATAATGGGTAGGTTATGTCTTAGTAGGATTAGACACTTGGTTTGGTGTAGGAAATATCAATTTCAGGATACTATAGTTAGTTGGTAGTTTAGTTTAGCTACATTGGTTGCTAGGTTTAAGTAGAGATTTGGTTTTAGAGGTATACATGGATTGTGGTTTAGTTAGGATAGATTCTAATTTTGTGTGTATTAAATAGTTGGTAGATTTTGGTTTTAGGATGCATTGGTAGTTGATATCTAAGACTAGTATTTACCTAAAAATGGACTTATAGACTAGTGGACCAACATTGACCTATATTGACTAGTTTGGTTGACCAAAGTTGACCCAAGGTTGACTTTGACCTAGATTGCCCCAAATCATGTAGAATTTGCATTGAAGACTTTTCTTATGATATTTTAGACTGTATGATGACATGTGGTTGTTTTAAATAGGATCGTATTACTCCAGTCCAGTCACTTTTCATCATCAGCAGTTCGGATTGCCAGGCGAGTACATTCTCTGATCTTTTCATGCTTCTTTGGACATGTACTCTTGTTATAGACTAGTGTACTTGATGCTGACACGACGTTCACACGGATCAGTACCCTCTGGATCTTTTCATGCGATGTTATCCTCTCGGATACATCGAGTATGTCATATTTCATGTACTTTATCATGTTCATCATGTACTCCATGTATTCACTTTTATCCATGTGCACTCATATGTTATTCATGTACACTCATGACCATATGAGCTCCATGTATACAGTAGTTGTTATCCATGTGCAATAACATAACATGCTTCGATCCTTGTGTATTGGTTGGGGGCAGGGAGAATGTAGTTGGTTATGTGATCATTATCCCCAGTAGTTGTTATCCATGTTCTTTTCGTAGTTGTATTCATGTGTAACCCAAGCTGTTTATATAATCAATTCATGCTCTGTTTCACGTAGAAGGTTATACTCTTTATTTACCATATTTATACCTCAGTTATATCTTCTTTCCTGTTGATTTCTCTTTACAGCGATTCATGTATAGTCTTCTATAGCTTGCTTTATATGTCCATTCCTGATATGAACTGTTGTGAGAGATATGTGCTCGTTTCGTCCTGATTGGGCATGTTGAAAATTTTACAGGTGATGATGAGGAGTACTGTCCTACTTATTCTGGCATTGGCTTAAATGACACTGGCGACGTGGGCCCACAGGAGGATCCCACAGTCGCTGAGGACTTGCCCATAGTCTAGCTGAGACTTAGTACTTTACTTTGTATTTTCTATTTGAGACTTTTATGAGTTGTACTTGAGATATTTTTGGTGGTTTACACCTATACTTTTATAGTGACTTTCTTGAGATTATTCTCCTGTTCCATCTTAGTATTGTGATTGAGTTACGTATTATTTACTCTCTATTCATAGCTTGGTTAGATTGTGTTAGATATGGTAACTCATGACAGCGTTCTACCGCCGACACTGCGGCGTAGGCTGGGCGTTCGTTACTTCTCGTGCCCTCACACTGGGTGCGGGTCATGACAGCTGATGAGGTAGATTCCTTCTATGCTTACAGGAATACTGTTTGCGTGATTCTTTCTCAGTACAGTGTACCCCCGGGCTCGAGTTGCGCACATGAGTGCTCAAGCAACAACGGGGTTCTACCGGTCGAGGCGTTGAGGCACTCAGACCAGTTTTGTATAGCTTTCCATTGGCTGCGCGCGTGACTATCAACGCGAGCCTTCGGTCGACTATTGGCATAACACATTGGTTGCACAAGGCGCATGCTACCTTGGATTTATACTTACTACCTCTAGAGGGTGCGTAGTATTCAGAATCCAATGTAGTGGTTGGCATAGCACTTTGGCCGTGTAGGGCACGTGCTACCTTGGATCTCTTTAAGTTACCTCCAGGAGGTGCGTAACGTTCAGAGTCCAATGTAGCCTTACCCGATGGGTAGGCAATTCTGTCAAAGACAGATCTTCTCGCCGGCACCGCTCTCTCCGTAAGCGGTTGAGCTATTGCGCGCTTCCTTCGACGTTGTGCCTTTGTTAGGCCCTCCACAGGAGAGCCGCACTCTTCGCTGCATTTTCTCGGAGTGGGAATCGAACGAGGCGGCATGGCGGCAGTAGCCAAAATCTTCTTCGGGGCTTCGTCGGTCACGGGTTTTGGAGCGCAGTCCCCTCTATCGTGCTGCTCATCGTAGCCGTCTTCGGTTCCCAGGTGCGTCGAGTCTTCTTTGGTTTTACGAACCGCTTCGAAGGGCTCAACTTCTCCTCAGAAAGGAGATCTTCAAAAGCTTGTCGGTCGAAACGTACGGCCAACAACTTCTGAGAAGATCCCAGGAAGTTGTTATCAAATTATGCCACTACCTTCTCGTTGGAGGAGAAGAAAGTCCTCAGCAGGATCGCCATTTTGTTTGCCATGACAAAATGTTATACAAAATTTTTGTATTTTAAACGTAAAAATAGTATAATCGATTCATAAACATGAGATCTAAGTAGAAATTTTTTGGAAAAGTATGGCGATGGAGATCGAGCACTGCAGCGGCTCCTTTACTCCGTTGACGATCTGACGACGAGTTGAACTTGCTTTGGCTTTCTGGTGCAGGTGATTGAAACTCTAGGGTTACCAATCAAGAGGATACCAAAGTTGAAGATTTTGAAGCCTCTTTATCGAAGAAAAACTCCTTATATTTATAGGGAGGGGGCATATATGCGATGTGCATTAGGATTTGAGATATGAAAGAATCTGCTGTCATTGCACGGTAAGGGCTACTACTGAGCTGACACGTGGCAGATGTTGAGATTCCCCTCTATCGAAATCTCGGGTGGTTATCAACATAACCGAAGAAAATAACACGTGGCGCGTATCTATTGCTTGAAGTCTTCTGTTCAGATGAAGCCGAGTAGATCTTGGATTCCATCACAGAGTTAGATTTTGTCTTATCTTAAGAGGCCATTAGTTTAAACAAACCGATTGGATATGGCCTTCATCCATAAGAACAAACTTTGTCCTTATCCGTGATTTTAAACTAACTGCTAAGATATTGCTCTTATCAACAGATTCAATCTCTGTCTTATCTTTAAGAGCGATGGTTTAAACAAACCGATTGGGTGGGACCATGCTATATGTGCTTCTGGAGAATCTTTAGTGCTGCTGCCCTTCTAGACGACGAGTAGACCATTCTTCTGAAGATGACGGAGCCTCTGTGCTTTTGGCGACGAGTAAGCTGTGTTTCAAAGACGACGGAGCCTCTGTGCTTCTGGGCGACGAGTAGACTATATTTCAAAGACAAGGAAGCCTCTGTGCTTTTGGGCGACGAGTAGGCTGTGTTTCGAAGACAATGGAGCCTCTGTGCCTTTGGGCAACGAGCAAGCTGCATTTTGGAGCCTCTGCACTTTTGGGGCGACGAGTGGGCTTTGCTTCAGGTAATGGTCACCAAAGTATCAGATGAAGGGGGCCGTTGAATTGGCCGAGCTTCTGGGTCGAAGCGGGGGCTCTGCGCTTTTGAGTTGAAGCGAGGGCGTCGTATGGAAAAATCGTCTATATGCGCTTCCGAATCGAAGAGAGGGCGCAGTGAGGTGTCTGCGCTTCCGAGTCGAAGAGAGGGCACCGTGTGGTGTCTGTGCTTCAGGATCGAAGGAGCTAGCTTTTTGTTTGAAGTCTTTAAGAGCATTTAATAACTGCTCTTCTTTATGGATGGGTCGGTTGTGCCCTTCTTTAATTGTCGCCGTTATTTTGGAGAATTCAAGAAGTTATTGGCCTAGGACTTAGTAAAATGAACCTATTAAATGAGATTCTTTATGCTGAGCCCTAGGTTCATCCCATTAATTTGGGAGTCTTTGACCGACGGCCACGTGTCTTGTGGTTTGGACCACTCTCCCTATATAAGGGGGGTTTTTCTGAAAAGTCATCTTCCTCTCCAAACGTTATGCTTGATCCGGACTTAGCTTCGAACGGCCATTGGCCTTGTACAAGTCGGCTATTGGTTGGGAATTTCTACGTTCAAAGAGGCGATGTCTTTGTAGAAAAACACCCAACTAGTCTTGAGAAGCACCCGAATGTCCACCATAAGGAGTTTGAACCTGGGCGACGTCTTGGAGGTCTTCGAGGTCCAAACTGCGAAGTTAGGATTGGTTTCCCACCCAATGATCCCTCTGTTGTGCTCTGCCCCGCTCATCAGCGGCGGTGTGCCTTCGTTATGCTCGAAGAGCCGCAGAAGCTGATGCGCTTTTGAAAATGGCCAGTCGTCATGTTGTTGACTGAGTTCTCGCTCGAGCCAATAACTGCTTCAGTAGCCATATTGGAGGTCCTCCGCGTCTGGCTGTGAAGTGGTTTGCTCTGGCAAGGCTGTACGTGTGAAGGGGCTGTGCGTCTGGGGCTCAGTGGGAGCAGACTTTGATGGCGATTATATCACATCTGCTATCCACAGTCCCTTGAGGCATTTTCTGTGTTTGTCCATGACGATCACACTGTGAAGATTAACCCTATTGTAGATATTTAGGAGTTTTTAGTTCTTTTCATGTAATCATGTAATAGATCATTGTAGCCATAATTTTAATAAAAAAACTCTTTGTGATCATTTTTGTTCTATAACTTTGTCTTTTCTGTCTGTGCGTTTGGTCACCTGCACTTTTGTGAAGCTGGGTGGGCAGTGAGAACACCTACCTGCACTTTTGAGAATATATGTGTATTTTCATGCTTCTACAATTATGACCATATGCAGCTCCAAAAACAAGCCTCATACCTCCTTTGTTGGGAAAATGCATCACTATCAGTTGGTCCGATAAGAGCACCACGTCACCGTCCCAGCTATTGGAGTCCCATCGAATCCAGATGCGCTCCGTGCCGTAAACATCCAGATTATTAGTTTGCTTACATGGTTCAGGAATTCTTCTGGCTAGCATCCTTAAAGAGTTGATCTTCGTCTCCAAAAGAGCAACTATACTACAATTTTCATTATTAATCGCCTCTCCAATCTCTCTCTATTTTTCCAACGAACACGTCCGCCTCACATTCCATGTCATAATTGACATTTAAATATGAGATTCCCCCTCTACTCCAACTGAGTTGTTAATAGGGGAATTAAACAACTCGTTGCGAACCTCGTCCATAGGAATATTTGCACTTCCTCCGTTGGGTGCCCGCTACTAGTGGACCTTTATCCACATGGGGTTATCAATACAAAGCAACTCCCATCCTCCTTAATGAGTATGCTCCGGCCTCGATGTGTCCTCGGTCATACTCCATGCGTGCCTCTGTCGGTTGTTTGGTATGGCTCCATGAGTCGGCTCCTCCTATGGATGAGTATATCGAACCGCCGGGCTGTGCCAACATTGCATCCTGTCCTCCGCATTGTTGTTCTTCCCCCGGCGGGCCTCCTCTAGCTCCTTTGTTGTGGACTCCGTCGCCCGGAACACCACCACGCTCCCCTCCGAATTTCCTGATCCCCGTTCTTGATCCTGCTATCCCTCAGGCGACCCTATGTGTGGGTGTCTCCCCTTTCTACTGATCACGATGGCCTTCTCCATCCCAGGGACCATGTTCATCTCTGTATCCCCTACCCCTTGCACCTCTACTGTGACTTTTGCAACATTATCCGTGGCCGTGGTCGTGTTCTCCTTGTCCTCCCTATCCTCATCCCTCCTGTCCATCCTCCTTTCTACTGCTTCCTCCTTGTGCATGCTCGGAAGCCCCACGGGACACTCCCTAGGCGGGTGCCCAAAATAGTTGCATTGTCAACACGTCGGGGGCACCCATTCATACTCTACCCGCTGCCTAAACACTTCTCCATTAGGAATTTCATACTCCAGTTCCCTGGGCAATTCCCGGTCGGCCGTGATTTCTACGAAGATACGAGCGTATCCCAGTCTGGTCCTATACATTGTTGCCTCATCCGCTTTAATCGGAATCCCTATCATGCTGGCTAGCTTCATCATCATTGGAAAGTCTTGAGATGCATATCGACTAGTAATTTTGGCACGACTAGTGTAGTGGTGTGCTTTGACTTGTGTTTTGGCCATGCTAGGAAAGGCCTAGCCATATCCGCACCCTATGTAGGGAAACTAGTCAAATGTGACATCCTTCATAAATAGTAGTGTATATATATTTAATATATACATTCTGGATTAATATGGGAACATATATTTCGAATTTAGGATATAAAAATGTTATTATTATTTGTTAAATATAAACCCCTTAATTTTGTAGAATTTTTTTTATACTTTTTTAAATACTTTTAGTATTTTCTTATTTATTAAATCGCTTAGTAATTAACTTAATTATTTTATTGTAATAGCAAAACTGGCTAGTGAATATTATTTTATATAACAATTATTTTCACAAGAGTTCTCCCAAAATAATTCTTAGTTATGTTTAATATATATATATATATATATATATATATATATATATATATATATATATATATATATATATATATATATTTTATATATATATATATATATATATATATATATATATATATATATATATATATATATATATAAAATATATATATATATATATATATATATATATATATATATATATATATATAATTAATTAAAAAAAGGAAAAAAACAGAAAACCTCATCTTGCGAGAAATTGAATTTCTCACGAAATGGGATTACTCAACTGACCCGTAGCCCTGGTTCAACCGACCCTAAGCCTTATATAGGTTGAACGAGAGACAGAAGAAATCTCTCGAATCCTAAATCCTAGTGCCACCCCATATTTCCCGTGCACCCCTGACCCTTACCGGCGGCATCGCGCCACCACAGCGCCGCCCCGAACCGCTGGCCGCCGAGCGCACAAGCGGACAGCCGTCGCAGCAAAAGCACAGCAGCAACGTTCAGCAAGGCAAGTTCGTACCACATTTTTTTGACGCATGGTGGATCATTTTTCGATCTACTACTTCTAGTACGATCATAACATGTACATCTATTAGTCCCTTCAATTAGATTTTAATATATCAGCATAGATTGTCTAGGAAAGAGATCCAAACTTCGATGAAAAACTATTCTTGAACTGTTCGTAGAAAAGTCCCGATACCCCTATTTGGAAGGCCGATTATTGGAAATACATTGAAGAATTTTGAAATCTATTTAAACAATCGTTTAGAAAACCTATAGGTCTCTAAAATCCTTTTTATAATTTCTATTTTCATCATCAATATGCTTAGTAATTGGTTTCCCAAAATTAGAAAAAATACAAAAAATAGTTTTTTAAAACTTAAAATAAATTCGGTACGAAGTGCGCCCCACCAAACCGGACCACTTTGTCATATAACAATTGCATCAAAAGATGCGTATGGTATACCTGGGACGTGTTGGCTTTCGCAGAAGTTGATTTGGACGTGTGTGCATGCCGGAATCAACGCGTATCGGTCGAGATATCCCGTATTGACCTCTTTGTAAATTGGTCAATTAGTTTGTGCACATTCGTCACATCATGACATAACTTGTGGCACTAAACTCGTGTCATTTTTCTTGTCATGGGAGCTAAGTTTGGTCAGATTCTGAGAAGGTTGACCAGAATGTTATTTTGGCGAGCCCGCGATCTAACTCAATGGACGAATTTATGCATGATCTATCGGAATCCAATTTTGGACATATGGTTGGGTTCGTCTCGTTAAATCGGATCCGTAGACATATAGTTTGATGACCTTAGAGACCGTAGGTGTTGGCACACTTTTCGGTGCAAAGCGGGTCTAAATACGGATACTGTTTGGTCCAAAATTATCGTTTTGCTCGTGTGTCCAGAATTTGACTTTTGTGCCATCAAACTTAGACATTTTTTTATGACAAACACGTTCGTAATGTCTGTTTCATCATCTAGAGACTGTTGCGAGACTTTGCTTTTGTGATTCGTTGATTGATTGTATAGTGTTGGTTTTACGTGCTACCACTAGGCAAGTACACCTTGCTAAACTTTACAGTATTTACATGCTTTTTCTATTTGCTATTCCTTTTTATATGGTTACATGCTTCTCATATGTCACTTGGTTTATTATCAACTGCTTTACTTGTTTCTAGATTTATGTGCACGTATGGATATTAGTTGTTTTTATTGCTTGTTTATTGGGCTCCTTCGTATTCACCATATCTTGTGATAAAGAGTCAGTTCTACACCATGTTTCCTTGATTGACTTGGACTTGACTTGATATGACTTGACCTGACTTATGACATTTTATAGATTGGGAGTATCTTTTATTCTATAGGATTTTATATGACCTTTATATTCCTTTAGGAGATGAGGTTGGTACTAGGATAGACTACTTGACCATTCTCGATTGGTAGTATCTTGCTTTGTACTACAGTTGGACATACTATAGAATGAGAGTATCTTTCATTGTACTACAGTCTATAGGATTTATTTGATTGATTGTTAGCCAAGGCTAGTATTACACTTCTCTTTCACATGTCACTTCTTAGATATTTTCTTGCACCATTTCATATTTTTCTTGTATGTTATTTACTGTATAGTATGCATGTATATTATGTGTCTTGCTAGTCCCTTGAGGACCTGGTGATCTCTCCAGGTATGAGATGAGGGTATGGTACATTGACGGATGATGGTTGCTACTCCAAGACTTCAGGTATATTTAGTTGTTATTATCATTATCTTACTTATTTATATTTTATCCAGTATTTGACACTCGCTGTTATTATAGCCTAGTCTTTTACGAGCTTAAATTTTCTTCTAGCTTGTTCATAATAAATGTGTTATTGGGGACCACTCTGACATATTTACCTATTCTAGAATTAATGTATTATGGTCTGATCAGCCTTACTGCACTTGATTCATTATTGTTAACCGATATTTAGTGGATTGAGATATAGTTCATTCTAGAACAACCAGACAGCTTATATGTATTCGAGCTGGGCTGGAGTCCTCTCGATATGTAGCTGGCATGTATACGTATCCTAGTCTTACGTATTTTGGGACTGGGGCATTACTGAAGTAACGTGGAGGCAACTCTAGAGGTGGGTGAATAGAGTTTATGTCTATAATGACCAATTAAAAACTAACTCTATGCAAAGTCCAGAAAGCAACAATATAATCAGAGAGTAATAATGCAGAAAGTAAAATAGTTTAGAATAGCAAACGCAAACACAACAATATATCCTGGTTTCCCTCGTGGAGGACTAGTCCAGGCCCGAGAACTCTTGCTCGGAGTTTGAATCCACTATTTGTGAAATAGGGTACACACGTGCCTTTAGTCAGAAGAGCAGGCCAACTTCTTACAGACACGAGCCTTGGAAGCGCTCGACTACTTTGACTTCGCTGATGCGAAACTTGGAATTCTTTAAGTGATTTTTTTCACTCTTGTACAAAACTTCTAGCTGAATCACACTTGAGCACCTTGGGGCTAAGAACTTTTGTGGCTAGGGAATTTGGAAGAGTAAGGCTTAGAGCATATAAGACTTTAGAAGATAGAAAGCTTGAGAGTGAGAGATGATTTTAAATGGGAGAAATCAAGCTCTATTTATACTAGTCAGGGAAGGCAGAGTTCGGCCAGAATTCTGTCCCAAATATTCAAAAATTCGAACGTTGGACAGCTCGTAGCAAGGTGTTCCTAAAAATTAGGTTGCTGATTTTAAGGAGGCAGAGTTCGGCCTGAGTTCTGCCTTAGGCAGAGTTCGGCCCAAATTCTGTCAACCTCAGACCATAAGCTCTATATGGGTGAGGGTAGTTTGGTTTGGTTCAAGAATTGGTTTGTTTTATATGGTGGAGCTTGGAGAGATATGTCTAGGGTTTGAGATGACTCAGTGTGACTCAACGTACATTTACCTAGACTCAATAATTAAAAAATTATAGACTGAGAACAAAAATATTTGTAATGTAACAGCTTGTAGACAACATCTGTCTTGAACTTGATGCGTTGTATTTGATCATAGATGATGTTCTGTATTGAACTTGATGTGTCGTATTGGACCATATCAGATATCAGTTTGTTAATTATCTAAATCAGGTTGACTGTGATCCAATTTAGGTCAACAATCTCTCTAATTTTGATAATTGACAAAATGATATTTGTATGTCTCAATATTCATACCTAGACACATGCTGAAGGAAAGAAGATAATTTCCACATATGACGTGGCTCCCCCGCAACTGAATATTTTCGTCCTGATACAAAGCTCTATCCAAGAACAGCATAATACATATAAAATATCACATCAAACATGACATAGTATGCTATTTTTGTCCCCTTTGTCATTTAGCAAAATAGCACATAGCTTTCCCGTAACGGGATAAAAAATAGACAAAGTGAAGAGAGCAAACATACAACATAACCAAACTTTAATAGAGAAATCTAGCAGTTTTGATAATCCATCATGAGAAACTCGCAGTCATACATATGAAATGTAATAAAACACAGCAGAAAGATAACTAGGGTCATGAATTGAAACAACAAACTACAAATCATAACTAAAGTGCATCAGCATCATCATCAAGTAGTAGACCATAGCCATCAACGAGCACAAAGACGGGATGGACCGGCAGAATCCGACGGCTCACTGGCAGAGCGACGAGGATCGACAAAACCAGCATCAGGATCCAGATACCTCATGGCCCAAGGGTCATCAATCCGGTAGCCTTGGCGAGAAGGGTCCCGACCCGTAGGAAAAGGTATAGTGGGATGCCTTGCTATGTTGTATTAGATGTCATGAAGAGTGTTGCTAATGGCGGTCATCTGAAGAGTGGTCCGATAATCCAGCTGAGTGTAGCGATCGTCTTCCAATCGGAAGCGGTCGTGCAACATGTCTCTAATAGAATCCATGGTAGCGGGTGGTTCAGATTGAGGGGCATCAGAATCAGATGATGCTTCCTCAACAGGAGCAGGAGGTAAAGGTGCAGGAACAGTCCTACGAGCCTTAGATAGATATGCAGGAGGTCCTAAAAACTGACATTCGTCTAATGGAATGTTGAAAGAAAAAATATCATAGGAAGGTACATAGCATAGACAAGCGCTTTAGGCTTCTTTCTTGCACGAATCATCCAGTCCATCATCGTGCGTGTTAAGTTGAATGGGATGGTGAAATGAAGATAATAAAGTGTCGTAATCTCTAGGTAAGTGACTTCATCAGTAGATCCGACTTTTGGCAAAATAGAAGAGAATATGATATGATGAAGTTCATAAAAGTGTTGGTTGAGATATTTAGCATGAAGTTTACAAGGGCGAGTATTGGCTTCACACATCATGTCCTTAAAACCTTCTAGGGTGATATCCCCAACAAACTTGAAGTCATGAGCATCGACAAGGCGTTCTCAAGAGTTGGGTTCAGGGAGTTGCAAATACTCCACCAAGTCGAAGTCATCAAACTCAATGTCGATACCGGCTACCCTTGAATAAATTTTATTGTCATCATGAGTAAGATTGCAATAAAACATTTGTATGATATTAAGATAAAATTTTGAAGATGTAGATACGAGTTTATCACGACAAAGGTCTTTAAAATTAGGATCAAACTCAGAAAAGATAGTAAAATTGATAGGATGACCCGGCTCCACACTACGACCACAAAAGTCCCAATACCATTCGTTAGAAGATTCTAACGAAACAAATATGTGCTCATTGTAGGTGTCGGTATTGGGAGGAGGAGGTGGATTAAATAAAGGGTGAGGGGGATTGACATTATGAGGAGGATTGGATGAAGATGCTTCACTTCTACTCCTTTTTCCTCTAGAAAATAGTCTAGGTACCATGAAAAAAATAAGGAGAGTAGAGAGGAGAAGCTACAAGAGATATACCTCAAAGAGAATTGATGGAGATGAAAGAATCCCCCAAAAGCTTCAAATCTTGAGTTTGGAGAGGAGGGAGCACCAAAATTGAGAACTCTAGGGTTAGGGTTTTGAGAAAAGTAGATGGAAAGAGAGTGGAAGATGAAGAGAGAGGTTTAAAAATCGTGGTTTTATAAAGTAGGGCCGGCTGCAATAGCAAAATGTGGGACTTTGATCAAGTAGATCAGACGACCAAGAATGGCTGAAGGTTCTGGAACCCACCAGACCAAGTTCGGCCCAAATTCTTCCACAGGCAGGGTTCAGCCCGAGTTTGGTCCCTGTGGATCCAGAACTCCAAACAGTGTAAAGATGGGCACAAAAATTAGAAATGGTGGTCTCGAATTGGAAATGTAAATTTTATTGGCCACAAAATAAGTAGAACATGCGACAGACTTGTGAATCATTATTCAGTATATGTGAATCGTCTCAGGTTAGCTGTAGGGGCAAGATCCCAGCTAGCGGTAGTCCGAAGACACGTGGCACCGTGTCGCCTAGGCTTTTACACCTTGTTGACAGAAGGACCATTTTGGCATGTACCTAAAACAATGCAACATATATGAATTTGATTTAACAAGTATTTTAAATGCATTTTACACTGATAGTCTAGTTCATTGCTATGCTGGGTTTGGGTTGCCATGGAGATGAAGATTGATGTAGTTGTTAGGTCTGCAGGTACTTTGCGGGATTTTTGGTATGTTCTCTAGATGGTTGGGACTGTTTGTGTTGAGCGGGACTTTTAGTTTTGAACAATCTCTTAAATTTTAGTCCTTGCTAAACTTTTGGTTGGGTTCATAGCTGGATAGTAGATTTAAATGGCCACTTCTGTCGTGGACTGGGTTAGAGCCAGTTGAGAATTGTAGGGTAATTAATTGGTTAGGAGGGCTGGGCTTCAGCCAGTGGATAGTCAATTTATTTTCTGTTGGGCTGGTTTTCATAGGTATGTTTATATTGTGTATATGTATCTATATGAATATGTATTTTGTATAGACATTGTTAATGGTATATTCATGTACAAGTGCCTTATAATAGTTTAGTAAAGATATTATTTATCCTTATATTACATGTTAACCTTAAAGGTAGAGTTTACCAAATAGTGTCTTAATATACTTTCAAAATATTAATCTTAAATAATTGTGGTTAAGCTAGAATCTATTTTCTGAGGCTATTATTATCATACTTTGGTTACAAATATTCTAGTATATAAAAATATATATTTCAAAAATTAATAAATTGTTTTACTAAATTATTCTTGCTAACTAATGTATATATATATATTTTTAGCAATACATAGAGGTTACTAAAAAGCCATTCTTCTGATATCATTTCAAGTTCTAGTCATTTATTATTATTTCCTTGCTAACATTATCTATCCATTTGATTAGTAGTATTGATAGCCTTAAGAATAATTAGTGATATATAAGGGTAGTCAGTTACTTTTGCTAGTTTAAATATATTTTATTTTGCTAAATGTATTTCAATATTACCCTAAATATTTTAAATATAGTATGTAACCTTTTGCATATGGTTATATGTAATATAACTAGCTAGGGTTGATTGTCAACAAGTTATGGTTAGAAAATAGTTGGTTAGCTAATGCCTTTACTATAGAACTTAACCAACTTGTATTCAACCAGGTGGACATTAAGATTATTATCTCCCTATTCTCGATCTTCCAGGACAAAGGCAAGTACACCGACTCGAAGTCTTTACTCTGTATTTCTGTCTTGCTTTATGTTCTCATATTGACACGTTGTACACAAGATTGTTCATTGTTCATTGTTCATAGTTCATCGTTTATTGTTCATCGTTCATTGTTCAGTGTTCTTTACTTGTACAATGGGGTAGAGAAATACTACAGATATGTGACCAATCCTATATTAGCTAGGCATTGATTAATAGCTTAGGTCTCATATTATGCACGTGGGACTCTAAGCCGTACCCTTATTCATGTGCTCCTGGGCTCTTGTACCCTGTACTACCCCAGCCGGTCACATATTCTGATAGTTATTTCAAATACATTTTACACTGATAGTCTAGTTCATTGGTCTGGATCTGGTACTATAGTTTTATCGTTATTCATGTACTACAGTTTCATGTTCCAGTGCTTGTAGCATAGTTCATTGTGCAGTACTTCAGTTTACTTTGTTTAGTGCTTCTTGTCGGAGTTGTACTTTGCTCTCTTCCTAACAGGATACGTTGTAGGTATACTTGAGGATATTGCACCTCTTATGGACTAGAGCTTGAGGCCATAGTGAGCAGGATGGACATAGGATTGCAGAGTTTTTGCTTAGTCATTTTCTAGATTGTTTAGAGACTTTACTTTTGGATATTGTTTTGAGATTCCAGAGTTGTATATTTTATTCTTGTTACCGAATTTGTCTCTGGATGATATTGTATTGACTTGGTGGATCGTGGTGATCTCTCTCTGGGAACGTTTATAGTAGCTGTGATGTTTTACTTACCTTTTGACTTAGAATTTTTCTTAGTATTGTACAGCTTACTGCGTTGCGTCTTCCAACTTAGGCTGGACGTGTCCGACACGTACCCGAGTATTCGGGAGTGGATCGTGATATGTTTTTAGTGGTGGCCCATGCAAGTCATTCCTAATGGCACTTAGGCTATAGAGTGCTATTGGGAAACCTGTTAGACTAAGGAAAACTCATCATAGCATAGGATCCGTGGGAAATAGTTATAATTATTGAATATAGTGATTGATTATACTCAATATTTTCTAGGAGGTTTATTATTTTCCTAGGAATTAACAATCAACGAGTTTTTTTCTATTTCAGGATGGTTACCACCAGGAAGACTGCAGATCAGCCCGGAGCTGCAGGAGCTTCGGATCAGACCACAGATGATGTACCAGTGGAGCAGCTTCTACCACTACCTCCTCAGTTTCCTCTGCTGCCTCCGACGATGATGTTTGATGGCGCCCATGTGATGGCCATGTTCCAGCGGTTCATGGAGGCACAAAACCATCAGGTTGTGCAGTTCCGAGCTACGGTCGTGGATGCTCTCAGGACCCAAGAGCCGGCTCCACCAACACCAGCACCAGTAGCTCCTCCAGCACCAGCAGCACCAAGACCAGGGAGCACCAGAGATTACCAGATCCTCTGTCCGATGGATTTTTGGGGCCATGAAGGGATAGTGTATGCTGATGAGTGGTTGGAAAACGTCGAGCGGACGCTGAAGATGACGAAGATTCCAGATGACCGGAAGGTGGAAGTTGCGAGCATGCGACTTTTTGATCTTGCAAGAGCCTGGTATCGAGAGGAGTCTCAGTTGGTCGCACCCCAAGTTCTCTGGACAGACATTAAAACTATGTTCAAACATAAGTTCTTTCCAGACATAGAGCGAGATGAGCTTCGGATGCAGTTCGAGGCACTGTAGGAGGAGAACATGACTATAACAGAGTACACATCGGAGTTCACCCGACTTAGCAGGTTTGTGGAGAACCTAGTCAGCACACCAGAGAGGAGGGCTTGGAGGTTCAAGAAGGGCCTCACCAGGAAGTTGCGGCATGCAGTGGCAATCAGCCAGACGACAACTTATTCGAGCATTCTCAAGATTGCTCAGGCGGTGGAGGAGTGTCACGACCCGCACCCTAGAGTTAGGGCACGAGAACGTAACAACGCCCAGCCTACGCCGTAGTGTTGGCGGTAGAACGCTGTCCTAGGTCTCAATGCATCTAACAGTACAAGACTAAACAGTTTATACTCCCCGAATGGGGGTGACATAGCAGATACAACCTCAATCACATCTAAGGTAGAGCATGATAAAGATAGATAAACATGAAATCCAAAATAGATACAGGAGGTAGAAGTCTAAGTGCCTAAGATACATAAACCCAGAAATACATCTCAAAACTCAATACAGTAATCCACAAAGTAAATACAACTCCAGACAAAAATGAAATAACTACATAACAACCTCTAATGTGTCTCCTCTAGGCTAGCAGGCACCTCCAGGCTATCTGTAAAATTTATCAACAGGTCCAGTCAGGACTGGAACGAGCACAGTACATCTCAATAGATCATAGCAGGTTAGAAAACATGTAACATACAGTAAAGTAAGATACAGGTACTGAAGAAAAGCAGTATATGAACAGGAAGAGAACTGTAATATAAATATCTACTATACATAGAGAACTAACAGTGACTAGTGAGTCAGAGTACGAGATAGCACATGTGAACAGGACAGATTTGCACAGGATGTCGAGGTGCACAGGAATCTACACTACAAAGGAATTGTTCACACGACTACTAGCACTCCCTCGTATCCCCAATCAATACACAAGGATCTAAACAGGTTATGTTATTGCACAGGATATCACATGGGGCCCATATAGGGTGCACGTGATAGTATACATGGGGCTCCGTGAACATGAGAGTACAAGATTCACAGGAGTGCATATGTAATGAAAGCACAGGAGTACAAGATGTAAGTGAAACGCACAAGCACAATGTAGCCGATGCTCCTGAGGGGGATAACATCGCATGTAGAGATCCATATAGTACCAATCCGTGTGACCAACGTGACAGTACAAGTAAAGTAATCTACTGCAGGTAATAATTCTAAGCAGGATATGAAATGATCAGAGAATGTACTCGCCTCGATAACCTGAACAGCTGATAAGTAAAGGAGGGTCCCACTGAAGCCACAGAGTCCTATTTAAAGCAACACAGGTTACAAGGTGTTCAAGTCGCAATAAATGAATCTCTATAATTAATCTACATTATTCTAGGTTCTTCTAAGTCAAAACAACTCTAGGTCGACTCCGGTCAATAATCTAGTCAAACTAGGTCAAGTGTTGACTTACAATTGACTTTGGGTCAACTGGTCAACTCTGGTCAAACAGGGTCAATTCTAGTCTAATATAAAGTGTACTTTGTTATTTGTACGTCGAAACTTACGGCACGCAAATCGAGATAAGAAGATTATCGGTAAGGTTAATAATCTTATTATAGTGATCCACGTATCCAACTTGTCAATTTCGGCGATGTGAGATCACTGGAATTAGCTGATCTCAGTTTCGTTGTACTAATCCCGAAATACGAACATTATATGAATTAATTATTAATTAATTATAAAAAGGTTAAGTTCAGAGAAATTATCAACAAATATTGCCGGACGATGAAATGAACATCGCCAACGTGTCCAAAATGGTCAAATTAGCTAGGATAGCCTATCCAACGGTCCAATTTGGACACAAGGGCAAAAAGGTAATTTCGGGTCAAAACGGTGTCCGTGTCGGAGCCGTTTTGCACCGAAAAATGTACAAGAAAACAAGTCTATAAAATATAATAAATTATATGTCCACGCAACCAGAATGTCGATACAAACCCAACGGTATCTCCAGAATTGGATTCCGTTGACCCGATCTCAATTTGGCCCGTTGACCAGAACTTGGAATTCCGGTTTGCACGGAAATACGTGCCAGAGCCAAAGTTCTCAAAACTCAGCAAACTACCTGTCAACGAGTCCAGAATGATGATATGAACTCAACGGTATCTCCGGAATTGGATTCCGATGAGCCGATCTCAAAATGACCCGTTGACCCGGATATTGGTATCCGACTTGCACCGAAATACGTGCCAGACCCAATGTCCACCAAAACCTAGCAAATTATATGTCAATGAGTCCAGAACATACGAACTCAACGGTATATCCGGAATTGGATTCCGATGAGCCGGCGTCAAAAAGTCCTGTTGACCCAGAATGTGGGACCCGCTTTGCACCGAAAAATGTGCCCGGGCCCACGTTCTCCAAATCTAACAAATTTTATATGAAAATATGCCAGAACGATGCCAAAACTCTAATGGTGGTGTCAGAAATGAAATCTGGAGTCCCGTGTTCAAAAATAGAATTTTACAAGTTGGAAATTATGAATTCGGACGGCCAACTTTGGCGTCGAATTCAACCAATCAATAAGCTCACAATGAAACGAAACTGAAGGAGTAGCAAGAGGGTTATACCAGCTTCGCACCGGAACTGGTAGCACGCCAAACGGAGCTACGGTGGAGGAGATACAAGCTGACGAAGTTGGCCCCGCGAAACTGTCCAAATTTAATATAATTTAAACGGTCAACTTGGTGGCCGGTTTTCATGTATCAAACGATAAAATTAACGGACGAAAATTGACAGGGATGAAGGTGGATATACCGAGATTGCGACGGAGCGAAGAAATCGCCGATCCAACGGTCGGATCTTCGGAAAAATGCACGCGAAGTTGCTGCGACGGGGCGCCAAAACGAACTTCATTTCGCGCGCGTCACGACGGGACGTCGTGCAAAACGTACGAATCGTCTATACGTCGCGCTGGAGGAGGAGAGACTGATGTGGGTGGCCGACGGCCATGGCCGAGGAGGAGGAGCTCTGGCCATGGTGTCGGGTTTTGCATGGGAAGGTGATGCTGTGGTTGTTGTAATAGTTTGTGTAGGAAAACAAAGAAAGGAGAGAGAGAAGGAATGAGCTCATTAATGAGAGGGAGAGAGAGAAGTTATCCAACCTTGAAATTAGGGCCGGCACATGGCTGCCAAGAGTTGGGGAAAAAGTGAATGAGGAATTTAATGGATAGGATTAGTTTGTAGGATCTAAGGGCTAGAATAATTTGTAGGAAAAATGGATCATTCCTATAGGAGTTTTAATACAAAGAATTTTCCAATAAATATAGAAAAATAGGGAGAAGAGTACTTGATATTTTTGGACAAGAAAAAATATGAGGGTGCTACGATGGAGGATAGCACGAAGCTGGACTGGACTCGGTGGAGCCGGATTGGATCAAAAATGGACATGATGCAAAAATCGAATTAAAAAAAATAGACGTTGATGATCATGGGTAAATAAGTAGCACATGGGGATTCCAAATAACAGGACACAAGTGGCGGACGGATAGTAGGCTCAAAGTGGGCCATGTCCATAGTTGGGGCAGACAGGTTTTGGTCGACAGGGGACCCACAAATCAAGTTGGAAAAATGAATGTGACGCCGTGGAGTAAAATAAAATTGGGTCACGTGTCGGGAAAGTTGTGCGAATCAAATGGAGCACAAAATGACATGAATGAGTGGGAAACGAAGGTCATGGGTGACGAGCGTCTCGAGTAGATCATCAATGAGGAGTTGGTTTCAAGAAACTGACTGGTCTTGCGCTCCCAATTTAAATGTCATGGTAACGCGCTGAAAATGATCAAAAAAAAGAGTGGGAAAATAAATAACAATCAAATGGTCTAAACCGACCCAAAGTTCAGCGAAGCAGAAAGAGTACAAGGGAACAAGTTTGGATGGGACACTATATACCGTCATGAAGGTAATCGTGTCCACTCCAAAACTCGTGAAGAAGATTTCCAGAGTTGAACATCCCTGATACTCCAAATATCAAGGGCATGGAAAAGTACACTTAAGGGAAAAATAACAAAATAAATTATCTATCAAAACCAATCAATCAGGAAATAAAATAAAATGAAAAAAAATCAACCCGAAATTCAGGGTGCTAACATCCTACCCACCTTATAAAAATTTCGTCCTCGAAATTAAAATGTCCCTACTCCCTCTAGGTCAAACCCCCAAAATCAAAGTCCCAGAACTAAAACAAATCATACCATCAAATAAAAGACAATATCCAGGGTCATGACATATGGTGACAGTGAAGTCTCATCTAGGTTTACTAGTCATGCTAACCAACGGTCATAGCCAGGGTGCTAAAATAGAAAGATACAGAAACAACAACCATCAAAACTATAAAATTGTCTACCACCCCATATGAAAACTGGTACTCATAATAAAAAAAAAATAAAGGAAGGTAACTACCAATCATTTGAAAAAAATACTATCCCAAGAAAATCAAAATCACAAGTTAAAGAATCAAAAATCACTTGTATTGAAATCCAATCACAATATATATATAGAGAGAGCGTTAGAGAGGGAAAACTAGCATCATGTGTATGGGGACATGTTCATACGGTTAGATAGTAGGTGTGTGTGTACGTGAATACATATGAAATTGTATATGAGAAATTGAGTTCCAAATCAACAGCTATCAAGTTACACTAATCATGGCATATTGGTTAACAATCTATAATACGCAACCTATTTAATCATAACATGCATAGCTAACCATATATATATAAAAGGTAGAGATTTAGTTATGTATTTATACAAATTATAACATGGGTGCATAATGCTATATATATCTATATAGATACATGATCATAACATAGAGGGGAAAGATTAGGTTACATGACAGGGTATACTAAGTTAGAGAGTGTGTGGGTGTGTCCTTGTACAGGGTTATAGCTTAGTATAGAAAAGTTAAATCCAGGTTTAGTTCAACATTTACATATAAAATCTGAAAACAAGCTAAGATTTAAACCATGTAAATTATGAACATAATGCGGTCTCAGATTTTAGGGTTTGAAACATCACAACAAATCTCGACGCTCCCAATATCCTAACATGATAGAGAAGAAATCCTAACACACTATCCATACATTTATCTACGCATACAGTTCAATATTACATATTAAATCTGAAACAAAACTAAACATGGAAATCAATATGAAAATGTTAACATGTATACAGTTTTTAGGATATTAGAGAAATTTGAACATCAAACCCAACTCAATGTTCATCACAAACTAACATGTAAGAATATGTAACTTAAATTTATATTCCTACTTACAACAATGTACGCAGCTCTAAATATTATATTAAGAAAATAAAACAGTAATTTAAACTAAACATTTGGAATTCAGTATTAAGGGTTAATATGTACACAGTCTTAAATTGACAAGTTAAACACAAATTTTCAACCAAAATTCTTTTGAATTGAAACCCTACGTATAACTTACATGTGCAGTTATGTAAACCTAAATAATAACATGAAATTTATATTTAAATTACGAATTTAAACTGGAAAAGCAGAAAGCCAAAAACATTAGGATTTTGAAAATTTAACATTAATGACATTTCAATATTATCTAGATATGTGGATAAATCAAGTGTAGCATGCATACGTGTCAGGCAAAGTGTCTGCTATATATATTCATATACATATTCTCATGTCCCAATAAAAATTAATTCTACGTTAAGACTAACATTTAGATTCCTACCAAGATTGCAAGCAGGTGGTTGACGAAATCAAGACAGTTTTATTATCATTATTATTTAATACAAGAATAATAGCAAGAAAGAAATAACGAAAAAATCTGTTCTGCTTATCAGTTTAAAGAAGGAACCGTTTTGAAATCCAGACTTAAATATCAAATTCAAGATAAAATCTAGCAAAATCATCGATTCATTGTATTAAGAAAAACTCATAGCAAGAAGTTACACAAAGGTTTATGAAAACAACTAAACATACTCTTAAGTTAAATGACAAGAAACTAGGCAAAACATCAAACAATAATTCCTTTTTTTTGAATGACTGAGAAAAAGTAGATAAAACATGTTCAAAATATTTTAAGGTGCAATCCGATAATCATATGCGTCTATCCAAAATCATGGTACTCTAAATCCTCGTCATACTAGTAAGCAAGGCTACGATAATCACAGAGCCCTTGACTTATGCACATATCTCTAGAATCATGGTATTTAACATTTTTGCGGTGCCGCATGCTTGGCTACGAAAACCTTAAATTTCCACACCCGAGAAATACATCCAGAGTCAGACTATATGTCCTCACCATGCTGGCTAATGTGACTATAGAAGACTAGATTCCATAACATAGATGACCTAGCCCATATAATTTTATCTTGCCAAAAAATCAAATTAAATCAACAATGAATACTCAAAAATCAAATCAAAATTTATTAACGAACATCAAAATTCAAAAGTGAACACAATCCATCAAAATGCAAACTCGAATGCAACAGCTATCATCAAAATTCAAAATTCAAAAATCTTCCATCAAAATAAATACAACTCAAATTCAACAATAGTCCGTAAAAATCAAATTTAACAACAAAAGTAAAATAAATTAAATCAAGGAAAAAAAAAGAGTTTTCAAATCGAAGTTAAATAAGATTCTCCAGGGTCGTCCCGGAATCCCTCAAGGGATCCTAACTGTGATTGAGTACCTTCAAAATATATCCTAATCCTACTGCAGGCTGTAGTGGTACTCTAGTTCGAATACCACTACACTTTTGTCTCGACCTGCATGGGCCACCACTAAAAACGTGTCACGACCCGCACCCTAGAGTTAGGGCACGAGAACGTAACAACGCCCAGCCTACGCCGCAGTGTCGGCGGTAGAACGCTGTCCTAGGTCTCAATGCATCTAACAGTATAAGACTAAACAGTTTATACTCCCCGAATGGGGGTGACATAGCAGATACAACCTCAATCACATCTAAGGTAGAGCATGATAAAGATAGATAAACATGAAATCCAAAATAGATACAGGAGGTAGAAGTCTAAGTGCCTAAGATACATAAACCCAGAAATACATCTCAAAACTCAATACAGTAATCCACAAAGTAAATACAACTCCAGACAAAAATGAAATAACTACCTAACAACCTCTAATGTGTCTCCTCTAGGCTAGCAGGCACCTCCAGGCTATCTGTAAAATTTATCAACAGGTCCAGTCAGGACTGGAACGAGCACAGTACATCTCAACAGATCATAGCAGGTTAGAAAACATATAACATGCAGTAAAGTAAGATACAGGTACTGAAGAAAAGTAGTATATAAACAGGAAGAAAACTGTAATGTAAATATCTACTATACATAGAGAACTAACAGTGACTAATGAGTCAGAGTACGAGATAGCACATATGAACAGGACAGATTTGCACAGGATGTCAAGGTGCACAGGAATCTACACTACAAAGGAATTGTTCACACGACTACTAGCACTCTCCCGTATCCCCAATCAATACACAAGGATCTAAACATGTTATGTTATTGCACAGGATATCACATGGGGCCCATATAGGGTGCACGTGATAGTATACATGGGGCTCCGTGAACATGAGAGTACAAGATTCACAGGAGTGCACATGTAATAAAAGCACAGGAGTACACGATGTAAGTGAAACGCACAAGCACAATGTACCCGATTCTCCCGAGGGGGATAACATCGCATGTAGAGATCCATATAGTACCAATCCGTGTGACCAACGTGACAGTATAAGTAAAGTAATCTACTGCAGATAATAATTCTAAGCAGGATATGAAATGATCAGAGAATGTACTCGCCTCGATAACCTGAACAGCTGATAAGTAAAGGAGGGTCCCACTGAAGCCACAGAGTCCTATTTAAAGCAACACAGGTTACAAGGTGTTCAAGTCGCAATAAATGAATCTCTATAATCAATCTACATTATTCTAGGTTCTTCTAAGTCAAAACAACTCTAGGTCGACTCCGGTCAATAATCTAGTCAAACTAGGTCAAGTGTTGACTTACAATTGACTTTGGGTCAACTGGTCAACTCTGGTCAAACAGGGTCAATTCTAGTCTAATATAAAGTGTACTTCGTTATTTGCACGTCGAAACTTACGGCACGCAAATCGAGATAAGAAGATTATCGGTAAGGTTGATAATCTTATTATAGTGATCCACGTATCCAACTTGTCAATTTCAGCGATATAAGATCACTGGAATTGGCTGATCTCAGTTTCGTTGTACTAATCCCGAAATACGAACATTATATGAATTAATTATTAATTAATTATAAAAAGGTTAAGTTCAGAGAAATTATCAACAAACATTGCCGGACGATGAAATGAACATCGCCAACGTGTCCAAAATGGTCAAATTAGCTTGGATAGCCTACCCAACGGTCCAATTTGGACACAAGGGCAAAAGGTAATTTTGGGTCAAAACGGTGTCCGTGTCGGAGCCATTTTGCACCGAAAAACATGCAAGAAAACAAGTCTATAAAATATAACAAATTATATGTCCACACAACCAGAATGTCGATACGAACCCAACGGTATCTCCAGAATTGGATTCCGTTGACCCGATCTCAATTTGGCCCGTTGACCAGAACTTGGAATTCCGGTTTGCACGAAAATACGTGCCGAAGCCAAAGTTCTCAAAACTCAGCAAACTATCTGTCAACGAGTCCAGAATGATGATACGAACTCAACGGTATCTCCGGAATTGGATTCCGATGAGCCGATCTCAAAATGACCCGTTGACCCGGATATTGGTATCCGACTTGCACCGAAATACGTGCCAGACCCAATGTCCACCAAAACCTAGCAAATTATATGTCAACGAGTCTAGAATGACGATACGAACTCAAAGGTATATCCGGAATTGGATTTCGATGAGCCGGCGTCAAAAAGTCCCGTTGACCCAGAATGTGGGACCCGCTTTGCACCGAAGAACGTGCCCGGGCCTACGTTCTCCAAATCTAACAAATTTTATATAAAAACATGCCAGAACGACGCCACAAGTCTAATGGTGGTGTCAGAAATGAAATCTAGAGTCCCGTGTTCAAAAATAGAATTTTACAAGTTGGAAATTACGAATTCGGATGGCCAACTTTGGCGTCGAATTCAACCAATCAAACAAGCTCACAATGAAACGAAACTGAAGGGGTAGCAAGAGGGTTATACCAGCTTCGCACTGGAACTGGTAGCACGCCAAACGGAGCTGCGGTGGAGGAGATACACGCTGACGAAGTTGGCCCCGCGAAACTGTCCAAATTTAATACAATTTAAACGGTCAACTTGGTGGCCGGTTTTCATGTATCAAACGATAAAATTAACAGACAAAAATTGACAGGGATGAAGGTGGATATACCGAGATTGCGACGGAGTAAAGAAATTGCCGATCCAACGGTCGGATCTCCGGAAAAACGTGTGCGAAGTTGCTGCGACGGGGCGCCAAAACGAACTTTATTTCGCGCGCGTCACGACGGGACGTCGTGCAAAACGCACGAATCGTCTATACGTCGCGCTGGAGGAGGAGAGACTGATGTGGGTGGCCGACGGCCATTGTCGAAGAGGAGGAGCTCTGGCCATGGTGTCGGGTTTTGCATGGGAAGGTGATGCTGTGGTTGTTGTAATAGTTTGTGTAGGAAAACAAAGAAAGGAGAGAGAGAAGGAATGAGCTCATTAATGAGAGGGAGAGAGAGAAGTTATCCAACCTTGAAATTAGGGCCGGCACATGGCTGCCAAGGGTTGGGGAAAAAGTGAATGAGGAATTTAATGGATAGGATTAGTTTGTAGGATCTAAGGGCTAGAATAATTTGTAGGAAAAATGGGTCATTCCTATAGGAGTTTTAATAAAAAGAATTTTCCAATAAATATAGAAAAATAGGGAGAAGAGTACTTGATATTTTTGGACAAGGAAAAATATGAGGGTGCTACGATGGAGGGTAGCACGAAGCTGGACTGGACTCGGTGGAGCCGGATTGGATCAAAAATGGACATGATGCAAAAATCGAATTAAAAAAAATAGACGTTGATGATCATGGATAAATAAGTAGCACATGGGGATTCCAAATAATGGGACACAAGTGGCGGACGGATAGTAGGCTCAAAGTGGGCCATGTCCATAGTTGGGGCAGACAGGTTTCGGTCGACAGGGGACCCACAAATCAAGTTGGAAAAATGAATGTGACGTCGTGGAGTGAAATAAAATCGGGTCACGTGTCGGGAAAGTTGTGCGAATCAAATGGAGCACAAAATGACATGAATGAGTGGGAAACGAAGGTCATGGATGACGAGCGTCTCGAGTAGATCATCAATGAGGAGTTGGTTTCAAGAAACTGACTGGTCTTGCGCTTCCAATTTAAATGTCATGGTAACGCGCTGAAAATGATCAAGAAAAGAATGAAAAAATAAATAACAATCAAATGGTCTAAACCGACCCAAAGTTCAGCGAAGCAGAAAGAGTACAAGGGAACAAGTTTGGATGGAACACTATATACCGTCATGAAGGTAATCGTGTCCACTCCAAAACTCGTGAAGAAGATTTCCAGAGTTGAACATCCCTGATACTCCAAATATCAAGGGCATGAAAAAGTACACTTAAGAGAAAAATAACAAAATAAATTATCTATCAAAACCAATCAATCAGGAAATAAAATAAAATAAAAAAATTAACCCGAAATTCAGGGTGCTAACAAGGAGGAGATGGACCCGAAGCTCAAGAGGGACCAGGACATCGGCAGCAGCAGCTACCAAACACCAGCGAAGAGGACTCAGATTCATGCAAGGCCACAGCAGCCAACACAATAGTATCACCATCCAGCCAGATTTCATGTAGATCAGCCACAGAGGCAACAGTTGGAGGTCACTTGCAACTACTGTCACTGCCCAGGACATCATTTTGACGAATGCCGTAAGAGGCTGAGGCTTTGCTTGTTCTGTGGATCACCTGCTCACCAGGTCAAAGACTGTCCAGAAGCCGTTGATCGTACTGCCCAGGGACGAGCTCGAGGAGCACCTGGACCGCACTGGGAGGACCTACCTCTTCATGTCCAACAACCGCAGGGAGTTCAGCCGGAGGGGCGAGTCTACCTCCTGACAGCCGAGGAAGTGGAGACCATCCCGATTCCGGACGAGTACTAACGATCGGAGGTACTCTTGGATCGCTACCCTTCTTCGATGTTTCCTTTTAGCCTGTCCTTGTTGTTTCTCCATTCGAGACTTGTTTCTACAGTCTCTCTATCTTACTGTTGTTTCATAGTACCTAGTAGCTAGTTGTTGACTTTTGATTGTCTCTTGGTATCCAATAAAACTTGTTTGTAAAGAACAGATACTATCATTCTCTATCATGGTTTAGAACTTTCATAAACTTCCTTGAATTTCTGGATAAAGTTGAGAAATATTTGACAACCTATTATGACATAGATTATGGAGACCGTGAGTCCACTACAGCTCGCTGCGTACTGGCGAGACAGAGGTTCTAAGTCAAAGTAATTACGGGAATTCATAGGTTCTTGGATATGATTGAAGCTACGTCCTAAAGTCTTCTTTTGTGTCGTTTCGACAAATATCGAATAAAGTTGATAAAAATATCTTGGTAATCTATCATTATCGAGACCATGGAACCAAAAATTTACTGCAGCCAGATGCATACTGGCGGGGCAGAAACTGTAGAGAAAGTGATTCCGGATATGTATGATTGTCAGATACTATTGAGACTATTATCTATTGATTTCTTTTTCCGTGACTATCACTTTATAAGAATTTAAATCATGCCAAGTTTAAATTTTGTACCTGATTATTAATTTGCGCGCCAATCATGTCCCTGGAATTTCGAGGATAAAATTTTTCTAAGGGGGTAGATTTGTAACCCCGCTTTTCCTAAATTTTAATTTTTTTTAATAATTTTATGGTATTTTAAATTTTTAGATACTATTATTTTATATTGGTGGAATATTTTAGCCTTCAGGATTTTTGTGAAGGATGATTATTTATTAATTGATTTAATTAAATAAAATTTGAGGGGGAAAAGTCTAACAATCAAGTTGGAGTGCTCCCCAAGAATTATAACAAACTTGTAACAAACTGTAGCTCCCCTTCTCGGATATTTTTGAAAATAATTTTTTTATTATTTTTTTAATTTAAATGGTTATTTTTAGATTTTATAAATAATTATTTAATAAATTATTATGGTAGATGATTTTAATCATGGTTGAGTTTTGAAGTACAAGACGGCTAGGAATCATGGCACGGATAGTGCAGTAGCGTGCTTTGACTAGTGTTTAGCCATGGTAGGGGAATGCAAAGCCATATGAGTGTCCTAACTAGGAAAACCAGATTAAGTTGCGACTTAACCCCCACCGATGAACTATTTATTTATTAATTAAATATATTTGATTTTAGATGACCCGATTGTACCAACTTAGCTCGAAATGGGCCCGAACCGAATCCAAGCCTTTGTAGGTAGGTAGTGGGACCAAATACGGCATTGTAGACATGTTTGATAAAGGCATTTATTTTCGTATATATTTTTAGGAATTGGCAATTATTTGCTAAATATTTGTTATAGGTAAAATAGGTATATTAAATATTGATAGGTTATATATTAATATTGATATATTGTTATAGGTAAAATATGTATATTAAATATGTGTGTATTTGTAAGTATAAATATATATATATATATATATATATATATATATATATATATATATATATATATATATATATATATATATATATATATATATATATATATATATATATATATATATATATTTATATTTATATTTATATAATAGTGTATGTGTATATATATATATAAATATATATATATATATAAGTGTATTTGTGTATTCATATATAAATATATATTATATATAAATGTATATGTGTATACATAGGTGTATGGGTAAATATAAATATATATGTGTGTGTGTACACGAATGTACATATATGTGTAAATAATATATATATATATATATATATATATATATATATATATATATATATATATATATATATATAATATATATATATATATATATATATATATATATATATATATTTATTTATTTATATATATGTGGTAAGAGTATGTATATATATATATATATATATATATATATATATATATATATATATATATATATATATATATATATATATATATATATATGTATTTAGGTATATAAGTGTATTTGTATATATAGTATATTATAAATATATGTACATATGTGTATATATATATATATAGGTATATACGCACATGTATACATATATAGGTATATATATGTATTTACATATATACATGTGGATATATGTATAGACGTATATATGTATAAATATATATAGTTTTATAAGTATATGGATATATAGATATAAATATATCTAATAGATATAAATATATCTAACTATATATACAACTAAGCAATTTTCCTTCAGCACATGATCCAGCCCAATGGGCCACAGCCGAACATCCAAACCCACTCATCCCAACCTAAGCAAACACCCCCTTCCCCCGCGAGTTCTAGGCCGAACCCGACAGCCTTGTTTACGTATATATATAGGAACATGGAGGGAGAGAGAAACCCTAACGAAGCATCGACCAGCCACACATGGGCTTCCGTGCGCATCCTCGGCTGCCGGCGCCACCGCCGTGCGTGGCCAGCGCAGCCGTCCAGGCGCACAAGTCCAGCAGAGAGACGAACACAGCAGCAGCCGCACCAAGCCGAATGCCACTTTTCAAGGTCAATTTTCCTTTCTAATTCTCGATCATTTTTCGTTCTTTCGAATCCTACGTAGAGCCTATATGAACCACTACAAACCCTCTCAAAAAGAATCTCTTAAAACCCAGTAGATTGCTCGAAGGATCGAACCAAAGATCGATAAAAACTTGTTCGAAAACGGAACAGAGGTTAACCTAAAACCCCAACTTGGGAGGCAATTCGTGACCAATCTATTAGTAGTTCTCGAAATCCATTTGAAGGCAGTCCTAGACTACATATAGGGCTTTATAACCCTTTTTGTGGATTTGAAAATCATCGACTACGCGTCGAGAAATCGAATCCCAAACTTAGAGAAAAATCTGTTTTTAAAACTAGAAAATTGTTCCACACGACGTGCGTTCCGCCAAACTGGGCGACGTGGTTGCGAATCGAAGGCATCGAAAGCTGCGTAACGGCTTCATGGTCGTGTGGGCTTTGACGGAATTTAAATTGGTCGTATGTGCGCGACGAATTTGATGTGTATCCGTCGAAATTCACCGTATCGTGCACTTTGCAAATTCTCCAATTACTTTGTGCACGCTCGTCAGATCAAGACAAAACTTGTGCCAACAAGACCGTATCATTTTTTTGGTCCTGTATGCCAAGTTTGGTCCGATTCTGAGACAGTTGATAAAATTACCGTTTTACGGGCCCCACGGTTCCACTCAACGGGCAATTTTGTGCACGGCCCGCCGGAATCCAACTTTGGACATACGGTTGGGTTCGTATCAGAAAACCGGATCCGTAGACATGTAGTTTGATGACTTTAGAGACCATTGACTCTGGCACACTTTTCGGTGCAAAGCGGGTCCAACGGCGGACATCGTTTTTTGTCTGAAATTACCGTTTTGCCCCTGTGTCCAGAATTGGACTTAAGGACAGGCAATCCTAGCTAATTTGACTATTCTGAGAACATTGGTACTGTTTATTTTAGCATTTGGAGACTCCTGCATGTGTTGACTGATTGTGGCTCATTGAATGGTATGGTATTTTGGTTTCACCAGCTAAGGACCTCAGGCAAGTACACTTTCTGATTGCTTTTCGATTCATAGTAGTCTTTTTATTCCATGTCTATACATATATCTTGCTGCTTGTTGACACGCTCATCACACGGAGTAGTCGGGAGGGGAAATATCTTAGTAGACATGTGAACTACCCAGAACTATCCCATGAGTATATTCTTGAATAATAGCCGCTGCACACGACACGTACGGTGTGCCGGATTTACCCCCTAGCCGTTTACATGTCGAAAAGAATATTTCATACCACCTAGATAGATGTCTTTTATTAGTTTTTCCTTGTTTACTTCTCCATCGTGCTATGTCATCAGTTATCTTCCAGTTTTTATCTCTCATATGTTATTTTTATGTCTTGTTAATTCTATTGTGTTTTCACATTATCGGCAGTTTGTGTGCTTGTTCCATTCCTGACTGGAAACCAACATTTTTCAGGTTTAGCCGCGATCACTCTTTGCATTGGGAAGGCTTGGGTATGCTGAGGTCAACCTAGAAATAGAAAACAGTTGTACCATTTTTATTAATTATAAAATCTTGTATTTTCTTAATTTTTAAATGATGTAAATGTTGTAATAAATTTAGAAATGTGAATGAGCAGCAATTATTTTATTTTGAGCATCTATTTCTTGCGGGCTTGACAGCGTTCTACCCCCGACTCTGCGGCGTAGGCTGGCTTGGACACGTCTCGTATCCGAAAAAGCGGGGTACGGGTCGTGACAAGTTTTTGTGGTGGTCCATGCAGGTCTGTTATCGCAAAAGATTACGAACTCGTGATGGTACTTAAGTTAGTCGTAACATTGCGAGCCTGCGACCAGGAAATGTTCATTCACAAACTAGAATTAAAATAATTTAAGATAATGACTAGGACTAGGAGACCCTTGTTCAAATTGGCCGTTGGGTAGTTAAGGTTATCAGATAGGTCATGCAATTTAGATAGCTTGCTAGATCCCTAAAGGTACACTATTACTTTTGATATGACAACATGATCCAATGTGGATATACTATTCGCTTGGTATGTTAGGCTTGCCTAGAATTAAGGCGTTAATTTTGACAAACAATTCAATTTTTTTTTTTGATATAAATCTTATATCATAAGTTAGAATTGTCTGTTTTAAATTCTAATTTGCTGTAAGGAGTTGGTTTACAACTTCTGATTATGTTATTCCTGTATGAACCCCGAGTTAGATTTGATTTAAAGTTTTCCCTCAGCAATTTAAAATGCATATGAAATGGATACTAGAGTGTTTGTATTTCTTTCGTCTTTTAATTATTTCCTCCATGATTAAATCTTTTATTTTAAATGTTGTGATTGATAGAACAAATACCTACGCTCTATTTTAGTCAACTTGTTTGAATCTCCAGACGCCCATAAATTTCTACGGTTATAGTTAGAGAAATATTAGCTAACCCATAAAGTTTAGACAGCAGCGCACTGTCGCCAATTGTTTGAGAATGGATATATGGGTTCATTGTAGCCAGCAGCGCACTGGCGAAGCACAACCCATAGAAATAAAATCATTTTAAGGATCATAGGCTATAGAACATTGCTAAAACTATGTCGTAGTTGACCTCTTAGATCTTAGATACCCTTGTGTCAATGTAAGGTAGAGTACCTGATAGCCT
Organism: Iris pallida; assembly: GCA_029216955.1. Taxonomy (NCBI): domain Eukaryota; kingdom Viridiplantae; phylum Streptophyta; class Magnoliopsida; order Asparagales; family Iridaceae; genus Iris; species Iris pallida. The sequence goes on along the minus strand of JANAVB010004797.1, from coordinate 7,921,342 downwards.
ATCACAATTGAATCACCGAACCAAGGGTTGGTCACAGCCAGAGTATACATGTGAGACAAAATTCCCGGTGAAATGATTTCAGACGTAATTACAAGTTTAGGATACTATAGAGGATAGGGACTGCCCTGTATGACCCTAAGATCCAAAACCAATACTAGTGTAAGTTCTGTAAGTTGTGTAGTATGTCTCTCCCAACCTAGCATTTCGTGGTCCTTGTGACCCATTGACAAGGTAATTGACCGACACTAATAGGTTTGCTTTGAAAATAGAATTCAGAAGTCCATAACTCATTAGTCGACCCAGGCCTTAAGGACCAGAGGATAGTAGGATGCATATATAAGCAATGACACCAGGTAAGGTTTTGTATTCTCTCAAAACTCGAACTACTTGTGCCTCCTTTCCAAAAATCTTGCCTACTTATATTTTGACTAACTTGACCAATGCTGCTATTACAGCCTAATTTTACAAGCTTATCATTTTATCGAGCTTGATTCTAGACATATATTTATTGGGGACGCCCGCTAACATATTGTCTAATCAGAATCATTATATTACGGTCTGATCAACCATGATGCATTTGGTTCACTTTTCATTTAATTACCCTACGTGGATTGAGATATAGAGTTATCCAGGATCTCATCCACGATTGCTTTGACAAGTCCTCTTGAATTATGCATTCGCCTTTTGAATCACGAAATTGTACTCAGTGACATCTCTCTTGAAACTCTTTAATTGTTTTGTCTTTCACCGATTAGAAAGACAAAAGCTCATAATTGATAGATAGATACAGAGTATTCCCATGGCTATGCAAGTATAGCTACTATCTGCCAACCCTGTGACTAGAACCTTGCCTTGAGGTTACTCGTCCTCCCTTCGACCCTAAAACCATGTCTTAGCTTCTAAGGTGGGTAGACTGTAAGCCTCCCAAAATTTTGGGATATACGAGAATTGCCGATTGATTACAATAATTTCCATTAGCAGGATAATTAGTGCCCATGGACTCCCACTTATCATTTAGATCATTTTGTGTCCCCGACCGTGTCATTAATATTCGGAGCACGAGGCCAGTTGTTATCTTCCAACAAACTTCATATGCATGATCTAGACGAGTCCATCTTCATCTAGGTATATCATGTCCCACTCAAACCCGTCCTCTTGTACTCTATTTTTATGGTACGACTTTCAGGTAAAAAGGACTAGCTATAACCCTTACCATAATACCGGTATACTTTTCGACTTCCACTAGAGCCTCAACTTCGACTCGTTTCCTTCGACCAAATATATGGTTGTGACCTACTCGAAGCCCACTATGCACATGCTACTAGTGTGCCACTCATTTGAGGCCTCATGTGCTACTTAAACACAAAAGTCACTGAAGGCGTATTTGGGCTTATGGACCTAGCTAACCGACCCGACTAGCAACTAGCTCAACCACTTGGAAGGAACCCTACTCTAGGTTACCCGAACCTAGTAGACATAGTTTTATCTTGGGATCTTGTTCAGTCCATATAGATTGAGATCCAAGGTTCATCCAACCAGTGAGGGATGTCCAAGCAGGAAGCCCATTAAGACCCAGTAACATCCACCCATACATACCACCATATTTGGACTATAGAACCGAACTGTTTGTAATAGGTCCCCATGGCTATTATGTAGGCTCCACCCCTTAGAAAGTGCGGTCATTCGTAACCCTTATTACATCTACCTGGAAGTTGCGACATGAGCTTGTGTTGCATCATATCCCTTGCTCGTCTGTTCAAATAACCACGGACAAGAGCACAATCTTGATTACTCAAATTCTATTCTATTTTGGAACCTTGTTTAGAATTTCGAGAACAGAATTTTCGTGTTGCATGGATTGCAAATCCCTCTAAGAAACTAGTGTTCTTCGATTTAGCAAGTGACTAGACTAGATTAGCCCAATTTAGCAAATAAGTCAATGGTTCGTAAACATTTTTAGTTGTGTCGTTGGAAACTCTCTACTGCTCTTGAGACTTCATATTTGCTTTCGATTATTCTGCCTTATCTTCCTGTCCTCCCTACTTCGGAGCGACGAATAGTCATGCTTACTAGAATTTACCAATATTTTGCTACTTGTGTAAATTTGTTGCTTGTTAGATTTTGGGTTATTTAATAGGTAGGAGAGGATTATGGAGGCCAAAAGCAATAGATAACCATCTTAGCAAGTAGTTGGTAGACATACCATTGAGGGAGTAGTGTGACCAAATGTGGGTAGAAGTCTTTGATGATTCCTAGTTACGGAATGGCTAGGAGGAGGTATAAATATTCCTGAGAAATTAAATTTGAGAATATTGTGGTAATAGTGGATTTATTCTTCTACTTTTATTTTTAAATTTTTGACATGTGTATAAGTTAGAATTTCGAGGACAAAATTATTTTTAAGGTGGGTAGATTTATAGCTCCCCTTCTCGGATATTTTTGAAAATAATTTTTATTATTTTTTTAATTTAAATGGTTATTTTTAGATTTTATAAATAATTATTTACTAAATTATTACGGTAGATGATTTTAATCATAGTTGAGTTTTGAAGTATAAGACGGCTAGGAATCATGGCACGGATAGTGCAGTAGCGTGCTTTGACTAGTGTTTAGCCATGGTAGGGGAATGCAAAGCCATGTGAGTGTCCTAACTAGGAAAACCAAATTAAGCTGCGATTTAACCCCCATCGATGAACTATTTATTTATTAATTAAATATATTTGATTTTAGATGACCCGATTGTACCAACTTAGCCCGAACTGGGCCCGAACCGAATCCAAGCCTTTGTAGGTAGGTAGTGGGACCAAATACGACCTTGTAGACATGTTTGGTAAAGGCATTTATTTTCGTATATATTTTTAGAAATTGGCAATTATTTGCTAAATATTTGTTATAGGTAAAATACGTATATTAAATATTGATAGGTTATGTATTAATATTGATATATTGTTATAGGTAAAATATGTATATTAAATATGTGTGTATTTGTAAGTATAAATAAATATATATATAATAGTGTATGTGTATATATATATATATATATATATATATATATATATATATATATATATATATATATATATATATATATATATATATATATATATATAAGTGTATTTGTGTATTCATATATAAATGTATATATTATATATAAATGTATATGTGTATACATAGGTGTATGGATAAATATAAATATATATGTGTGTGTGTGTACATGAATGTACATATATGTGTAAATAATATAGATATATATATATACGTGGTAAGAGTATGTATATATAAATATATATATGTATTTAGGTATATAAGTGTATTTGTATATATAGTATATTATAAATATATGTACATGTGTGTATATATATATATATATAGGTATATACGCACATGTATACATATATAGGTATATATATGTATTTACATATATACATGTGGATATACGTATAAACGTACACATGTATAAATATATATAGTTTTATAAGTATATGGATATATAGATATAAATATATCTAATAGATATAAATATATCTAACTATATATATAACTAAGCAATTTTCCTTCAGCACATGATCCAGCCCGATGGGCCACAGCCGAACATCCAAACCCACTCTTCCCAACCTGAGCAAACACCCCCTTCCCCCGCGAGTTCCAGGCCGAACCCGACAGCCTTGTTTACGTATATATATAGGAACAGGGAGGGAGAGAGAAACCCTAACGAAGCATCGACCAGCCACTCCTGGGCTTCCGCGCGCATCCTCGGCCGCCGGCGCCACCGCCGCGCGCATCCTCGGCCGCCGGCGCCACCGCCGCGCGCGGCCAGCGCCGCCGTCCAGGTGCGCAAGTCCAGCAGAGAGCCGAACACAGCAGCAGCCGCACCAAGCCGAATGCCACTTTTCAAGGTCAATTTTCCCTTCTAATTCTCGATCATTTTTCGTTCTGTCGAATCCTACGTAGAGCCTATATGAACCACTACAAACCCTCTCAAAAAGAATCTCTTAAAACCCAGTAGATTGCTCGAAGGATCGAACCAAAGATCGGTAAAAACTTGTTCGAAAACAGAACATAGGTTAACCTAAAACCCCAACTTGGGTGGCAATTCGTGACCAATCTATTAGCAGTTTTCGAAATCCATTTGAAGGCAGTCCTAGACTATATATAGGGCCTTATAACCCTTTTTGTGGATTTGAAAATCATCAACTACGCGTCGAGAAATCGAATTCCAAAGTTAGAGAAAAATCTGTTTTCAAAACTAGAAAATTATTCCACACGACGTGCGTTCCGCCAAACCGGGCGACGTGGTCGGGAACCGAAGGCATTGAAAGCTGCGTAATGACTTCGTGGTCGTGTGGGCTTTAACGGAATTCAAATTGGTCGCGTGTGCGCGACGAATTTGATGCGTATCCGTCGAAATTCACCGTATCGTGCACTTTACAAATTATCCAATTACTTTATGCACGCTCGTCAGATCAAGACGAAACTTACGCCAACAGGACTGTATCATTTTTTTGGTCTTGTATGCCAAGTTTGGTCCGATTCTGAGACAGTTGATAAAATTTCCGTTTTGCGGGCCCCACGGTTCCACTCAACGGGCGATTTTGTGCACGGCCCGCCGGAATCCAACTTTGGACATACGGTTAGGTTCGTATCAAAAAACCGGATCTGTAGACAAGTAGTTTGACGACTTTAGAGACCATTGACTCTGCCATGCTTTTTGGTGCAAAGAGGGTCCAACGACGGACATCGTTTTTTGCCTAAAATTATCGTTTTGCCCCTGTGTCCAGAATTGGACTTAAGGACAGGCAATTTTAGCTAATTTGACTATTCTGAGAACATTGGTACTGTTTATTTCAGCATTTGGAGACTCCTGCATGTGTTGACTGATTGTGGCTCATTGAGTGGTATGGTATTTTGGTTTCACCAGCTAAGGACCTCAGGCAAGTACATTTTCTGATTGCTTTTCGATTCATAGTAGCCTTTTCATTCCATGTCTATACATATATCTTGTTGCTTGTTGACACGCTCGTCACACGGAGTAGTCGGGAGGGGAAATATCTTAGTAGACATGTGAACTACCCAGAAACTATTCCATGAGTCTATTCTTGAATAATAGTCGCTGCACACGACACGTGCGGTGTGCCGGATTTACCCCCTAGCCGTTCACATGTCGAAAAGGATATTTCACACCACCTAGATATATGTCTTTTATTAGTTTTTCTTTGTTTACTTCTCTATCGTGCTATGTCATCAGTTATCTTCCAGTTTTTATCTCTCATATGTTATTTTCATGTCTTGATAATTCTATTGTGTTTTCGCATTGTCTTCGGTTTGTGTACTTGTTCCATTCCTGACTAGAAACCAATATTTTTCAGGTTTAGCCGCGATCACTCCTTGCATTAGGAAGGCTTGGGTATGCTGAGGTCAACCTAGAAATAGAAAACAGTTGTACCATTTTCATTAATTATAAAATCTTGTATTCCTTAATTTTTAAATGATGTAAATGTTGTAATAAATTTAGAAATGTGAATGAGCAGCAATTGTTTTATTTTGAGCATCTATTTCTTACGGGCTTGACAGCGTAGGCGGGTGCGGGTCGTGACACGTCTCATTCCTCATTTTTAGCCTGGACACGTCTCGTATCCGAAAAAAATGGGTGCGGGTCGTGACACAAACCTTCTTACTTCCTAACAAGCCTAACAATCCTCTAACCAACTTTTAGCCTGGTTTGTAATAAAAACTATTTGTTTTGTCCTTATTGGTAAATAACCATTCCTTATTTTTTTCTCTGTACAAAACTTCTATTTAAACCACAAAGTCTCTCTCTCACTCTCATTTCTCATTTTTTTTCTCTGGCTAAAACTCTCGAGCAGAGCCCAAATTCCCAATTCCTCTCTTCAACCCTAATCCTAGATTGTGGAGATCCGGCTACGACGATGACTCCGGCGGTGCTCTGCTAGGGTACGATTTCTCGGGAACGGCGACTAGGCGGCTCTCCATCGACCGTAGACGAGTTTCTTCCTCCACCAGCGATATTCCCTCTTCGGCGACTAGCCACCACTACGATGGCAAGCAGCACCCCCAGGCGGTGAACGGCCAAACCAGGGCCTCTCGGTGACAGCAAGAGCGGACCGATTTCTCTCCGACGATCTCAATTTTTTTCTCATCGACAGTTGAGGTGAGTTCATGTTGAGTTTTCTGAAGATTTGTTCTTCTTCCTTAAAACTCTTGATCGATCTACAAATATGTGAAAAATATACTCAGATCTGGATCGAAGCCTTGTCGAGTTTCTTCTTCGACGTCTACGAAGGCGATGTCGACGAGTGTGCACGACTAGTTCCGACGAATAGATCTGCATCCTTCCGATCCGAGTCTTAGAAGTCAGTATCCGTTCCTTGCAATCATGAATTCTTGATTCTGGGTTTAATTTCACCGATTCTTGATTAGTGTCTCTTCCCTCAATTCTTTTGGAGCTGATCGATCGGATCAGGGTTGATCGAATGGAGAGTTGATGAGTTTTCTTGAACGATCACTTTTGGATCGATCAGTTCGGTCAATCAATTTAATGACCGATAGTTTTCTTCAGATTTAAATTGATGAAGTTTGATTTTTCTCATTCTTGATCTGCTCTGTTTTATGAATCGATTCTTCGTTTTGAATCGAGCTTTCTGAATAGCAGGCATTTGAGGAAATTCTTCTGAAGAGTCCTGTTACCCTTTTGTGCTTGAATCGGACATGGGGAGTTCAGTATCGGTTCTACGGGGGTTGTGTTCGAGAGTTGGATGTGTCCAGGAGATGTTCTTGTCCAGCCATTTATTCGTGTCCTGCAGTAGTTGTGTCCAGTGTTGTATTCGGCATTAGGGTTGTGTGCAGGGGTCATTTGGAACTGGAGATTAGCAATGGTACAGGTGTGTGTTTAACTGGGAGAGTTTGTAAACGTTATGTAGTTTGGTTTGAATATATATTATGTAGATTTTGTATGTATATTTCTTCTCAGCTCCTGATTGTATAACTCTCCTCTGTTTGTATTATTTTACTGGGCTGAATGGTGTTTTCTGAGCATAAGCTTGTACAATTTAAGTCTGTTGATATGTTGATTGGCTATGCTGCGTTTGGGTTGCCATGGAGATGAAGATTGGTGTAGTTGTTAGGTCTGCAGGTACTTTGCGGGATTTTTGGTATGTTCTCTAGATGGTTTGGACTGTTTGTGTTGAGCGGGACTTTTAGTTTTGAACAATCTTCTAAATTTTAGTTCGTGCTAAACTTTTGGTTGGGTTCATAGCTGTATAGTAGATATAAATGGCCACTTCTGTTGTGGACTGGGTTAGAGCCAGTTTAGAATTGTAAGGTAATTAATTGGTTAGGAGGGCTGGGCTTCAGCCAGTGGATAGTCAATTTATTTTCTATTGGGCTGGTTTTCATAGGTATGTTTATATTGTGTATATGTATCTATATGAATATGTATTTTGTATAGACATTGTTAATGGTATATTCATGTACAAGTGCCTTATAATAGTTTAGTAAAGATATTATTTATCCTTATATTACATGTTAACATTAAAGGTAGAGTTTACCAAATAGTGTCTTAATATACTTTCAAAATATTAATCTTAAATAATTGTGGTTAAGCTAGAATATATTTTATGATGCTATTATTATCATATTTTGGTTACAAATATTCTAGTATATAAAAATATATATTTCAAAAATTAATAAATTGTTTTACTAAATTATTCTTGCTAACTAATGTATATATATTTTTTTAGCAATACATAGAGGTTACTAAAAAGTTATTCTTCTGATATCATTTCAAGTTCTAGTCATTTAATATTATTTCCTTGCTAACATTATCTATCCATTTGATTAGTAGTATTGATAGCCTTAAGAATAATTAGTGATATATAAGGGTAGTCAGTTACTTTTGCTAGTTTAAATATATTTTATTTTGCTAAATGTATTTTAATATTATCCTAAATATTCTAAATATAGTATGTAACCTTTTTGCATATGGTTATATGTAAATATAACTAGCTAGGGTTGATTGTCAGCAAGTTACGGTTAGAAAATAGTTGGTTAGCTAATGCCTTTATTATGAAACTTAACCAACTTGTATTCAACTATGTGGACATTAAGATTATCATCTCCCTATTCTCGATCTTCCAGGACAAAGGCAAGTACACCGACTCGAAGTCTTTACTCTGTATTTCTGTCTTGCTTTATGTTCTCATATTCTGTGCTCCTGTGCTCTTGTACCCTGTATTACCCCAGCCGTTCACATATTCTGATAGTTATTTTAAATGCATTTACACTGATAGTCTAGTTCATTGTTCTGGATCTGGTACTATAGTTTTATCGTTATTTATGTACTACAGTTTTATATGTTTCAGTGCTTGTATCACAGTTTATTGTGCAGCACTTCAGTTTACTTTATTTAGTGCTTCTTGTCGGGGTTGTCTTTGCTCTCTTTCTGACAGGATACGTTCAGGTATACTTGAGGATATCGCACCTCTTATGGACTAGAGCTTGAGGCCATAGTGAGCAGGATGGACATAGGATTGCAGAGTTTTAGCTTAGTTAGTTTCTAGATTGTTTAGAGACTTTACTTTAGGATATTGTTTTAAGATTCGAGAATTATATTTTATTCTTGTTACCAGATTTGTCTCCGGATGATATTGTATTGACTTGGTGGATTGTGGTGATCTCTCTCTGGGAACGTTTATAGTAGCTGTGATGTTTTACTTACCTTGTGACTTGGAGTTTTTCTTAGTATTGTACAGGTTACTGCGTTGCGTCTTCCAACGTAGGCGGTGTCCGACACGTACCCGAGTATTTGGGAGCGAGTCGTGACAATGTGTTTCTCTTATGACGTGTATTCTTGTGATGAGTCTTGTGTCTCGTGTAAGTGTTGTGACCATGAGACTGAGTTTGAGGTTGAATAACTTGTTTTCCAAGCCTGATCTCTAATCTTTAGGCAGTATACATTTCATCATATTTGGCAGTCAAAGCACTAATTCTTACAGCTGCATTATTGTACTTCTTTTTTCTTCTGTAAGCTCTTTATTGAGTATGGTAAGATCATGTGTTTATTTCTCAATACGTGATTCAACATCGTGTAAGCTTATTTTAAGCTTGGACAACTCCTCATTATTTTCTGTGGGTGAAGTGTCTCTAACATTATCAAGTAAGCATGATAGTTTATGAATCTCAACTTCATGAGTCTTAATCTTATCCTTTGCGTGTTTGTATTTACTAAGTAACTTCTTGTGATCTTCAAGTAAATCACTAAAAGCATCTCCAAGTTCATCAAAAATAAAGTCATCAAGTGGATCATTTGTTACCTTATCGAACGTTGCTATTAGGCAGACGTTTTAGTATCTTGGGAGTGTCCTCTTCTTCTGAGTCACTGGCTTCACTTTCGTGCCAGATGCTCGCGTTGGCATACTTTCGAGAGGATGGCCTCTTGTATGATTTGTCATATCGACTTCCTATCTTGTTGCAGGACAGTCTTTCTTGACATACCCCATCTTCTTACAACCGAAGCAGATAGGCTCTTCATAGTCGTCTAGTGTTGTTCCTTCTTCCTTTGGTTGAAGCTTAGGAATTTCTTGAAGTTGTGAACCATGAGCGCTTGATCATCACCTTCAAATTCATCTTCGTCTGTTTCATATAGAGAAGTCTTTCGGTGATGAACTCTTAGAGCAATTTCTTTTTCCTTTGGAGCTGTTTCTTCAAAGTCCTTAAGGTCGAGCTCATGCGTCATTAGTTTGCCTATTAGTCTCCAGAGACATGGTAGTGAGATCGTTGCCTTTGATGATTGTCGTGGCTTTGGGGTTCCAGTTCTTCATTAGACCCCTTAGCACCTTGCGTATCTTTCATGATTGCAGTAGTTCTTTCCAAGAAAAGATAGAGGGTTGACGATGTCGAGAAATCTTGAGAACGTTTGTGTGATCGTCTCGTTGCGCTTCATCTTGAATACTTCATACTCCTGTATTAGTCGACTGATTTTTGATTCCTTAACTTGAGTGGTTCCTTCATGAGTCACTTCTAGAAGCTTCCATACTTTGTGTGAAGTGGTACACATAGATAACCTGTTGAATTCAGTCATGTCCATAGCACAAAGAGAGCATTAATAGCCCTAGCATCTAGACTAGCCTGTTTCTTTTCTGGTCAGTGTATTTGTCATGAGGTTTCTCTATGAGGTTCCCATCGACTACAATTCTAGCAGGCTTCTTATAACCATCTGTAACTATGGTCCATAAGTCAAAGTCTAGAGATTTCATAGAAACTCATTCGTGTCTTCCAGTAAGTGTAGTTGGTTCCATCAAATAGGGGTGGCCTATTAGTGGACTGTCCTTCACCGCAGTTGTGAAAATAGGTAGTGTGGTTCCTTAGATCAGCTCTAGGATGTTAATCCTTTATCAAGAGACCAAAGCTCTAATACCAATGAAGTAACGTAGGCAACTCTAGAAGGGGGATGAATAGAGTTTGTGTCTATAATGACCAATTAAAAAATAACTCTATGCAAAGTCCAGAAAACAACTATATAGTCAGAGAGCAATAATGCAAAAAGTAAAAGACTTTAGAAGAGCAAATGAAAACATAGCGATATATCCTGGTTTCCCTCGTGGAGGACTAGTCCAGGCCCAAGAAATCTTGCTCGGAGTTTGAATCTACTATTTGTGAAATAGGGTACACACGCACCTTTAGTCAGAAGAGCACGCCATCTTCTTATAGACATGAGCCTTGGAAGCGCGACTACTTTGACTTCGCAGATGTGTTGGAATTTTCCAAGTGAATTATTCACCCTTGCACAGAACTTCTAGCCGAATCGCACTGAGCTTGGGGCTAGAAAGTTTTGTGGCTAGGGGACTTGGAAGAGTAAGGCTTAGAGCATATAAGGCTTTAGAAGATAGAAAGCTTGAGAGTGAGAGATGATTTGAAATGGAAGAAATCAAGCTCTATTATACTAGTCATGGGAGGCAGAGTTTGGCCAGAATTCTGTCCCAAATATTCAAAAATTCGAACGTTGGATAGCTCGTAGCAAGGTATTCCTAAAAACAGTTTGCTGATTTTGAGGAGGCGGAGTTCGGCCCGAGTTCTGTCTTAGGCAGAGATCGGCCCGAATTCTGTCTACCTCAGACCAGAAGCCCTATATAGGTGAAGGTGGTTTTGTTTGGTTTAGGAATTGGTCTGTTTTGTATGGTGGAGCTTGGAGAGATATGTCTAGGATTTGAGATGACTCAGTGCGACTCAACATACATTTCTAGACTCAAAAATTAAAAAATTACAGACTAAGAACAAAAACATTTGTAATGTAATAGCTTGTAGACGATGTCCTTAAACTTGATGCATTGCATGTATTTGATCATAGATGATGTTCTGTCTTGAACTTGATGTGTCGTATGGATCATATTAGATATCATTTGTTAATTATCTAAATCAGGTTGACTGTGATCCAGTTTGGGTCAACATTACAAAACTGTGAAACTGATACAGCCGGTATGGATGCCAACGCACGATCAAGAAGCGTCTGCTCCATGGCTAGCAGTCAAGAGTTGGTGGAATCCATACAGCCGCCAGCCTCGAAAACTGATCGCCCATGGCCACCTACGACCCCTGCACCGCCTGAACGGCATGATCCATCCTCTCATGCACCGTCTGAATGGTATAATCCGTCCTTTCGCTCATCTCCCTAATGGGGCGCTCGAGCATATCAAATCGTACGGTGAGCGCCATATCGTCTGTCTGCGGATGGGACTAGGGTTGCTCCGCAATCCTCCGCAACAGCACATCACGTAGCTCGGTAACCTAGCGAAGCAGTTCCTCCACTCGGAACGACGCTTGTGAGGGATGTGGAGACTACACACTAGCAGGCGGGGCCCTAGATGAATGCGTCGCCATAAAGGCGTCGTAGGATCCCGTACCGTAGTACGTACCCCTCTGTAGACCACCAACGGCGATCATCCAGAGCTCGTCCAACATCCGAGCCGGAGGGGGCTGCAAGGAAGTACTAGTCCCTTCTTCCGTAGGTGCACTAGCAATCTGTAAACCCCCTGAGTTTTAGAGATTTTTTTATACACATTTTTCAGTATTTTTATTATTTAATTTACCTGACATTTAAATTTTTTTTTGATTTTTATAGTTTGGTGGCAAGTTAATTTCTTCAGTATTATATATATATATATATATATATATATACATAATATATATAATATATAGATATATATATATATATATATATATATATTATATTTATATATATATATATATATAATATATTATATATATATATATATTATATATATTTTTATATATATGTAGTATATATTATATACTATATATATATATTATATATATATATTTATATATAAAAAAATTATATATATATAATATATATATAAATTATATATATATATATATATATATATATATATATATATATATAGACAATTTATTAAAACAGGCAGAAGCTCTGCCGAGCAAACAAGCAACAGGGACCAATACACAAAAGGGCCCAGCCCAACAAACAAACGAGAGAAGCCCACAAAACAAAATTTCGAAAATTCAAAATTTCCTAAACGAGCGGGGGCTCGAAGCCCAGGGGGGAAAACGTCCACGCGCGGACCCGAAGGGGGTCTAACCGCACAGCGCGTGGCCCGAGACTGCCACGCACGCCCAAGACCGAGGGGGGCCACGCGTCCCACACGGCGCACTTCATGAGGAGGACCACTGCCCAAGGAAAAGGACGCGGTGCACCGACCGCGGCAGGGACACCGGCGGAGGGGTGGGGGGTCCGTCTGCTGGGAGCCGATAGGCCTCGCCTCCGGCGACGGAGGGAAGACGAAGGAAGAGGGAGGCGGAGGACGCTAGAGACGGGCGACGGCGGGGAACGGGCAGCCCGCCGGCCGAGGGGGCCGAGGGGGGGAGGGCCTCGGGACCCCCAACACGTGCCAGAGGGAAGAAGGGGAGGGGGAGCGCCACCGATGGGCGACGGGAGCCACGGCGGGCGGGGCCTCGTCACGACGAGGAGGGCCGCGGGAGCGTCACCGGGGGCGGCGGGGAGCCACGGGAGGGGTCGAGGGGGCGAGCCGGAGGGGGCAGGCCGCGGGGTGGAGCACAGGTCCGCCAGGGAGGAGAGGGAGCGCCTTGCTCCGGCCAACGCGAATAGGAGGGGACCACCGGCGGGGGGGAAGGGGATGCCTGAGGGAGGGGAGTAGAGGCCTCACCACGGCGCTGGGAGGGGCAGGGATCCACGGCGGAGGGGAGGGGGGTCTCGACCCGGGGAGGGGGAGAGGGAAGGAGGGGGGCCCGACCGGGGGGCTCGACCTGGGAGGGGCCGCGGAGCCACGGCGGAGGGGGCTCGACCCGGGGGAGCCGGAGGGGAGAGGCTCGACCCCGGGGAGGGAAATTATATATATATATATATAATATATATATATTATATATATATAATATATATATATATATATATATATCATCTTAGAAATGGTTAGGAAAAATTTCTACTAATTATACTTGTAATCTTCACTCATTTATTAATTACTAAAAATACCTTTTAGTTAATAAACGATTTTTTGAGATTATTAATAGTAGCAGATGGCTACATTATAAATAGCTAGTAAGTAATTGTTCTATGAATTATTAAATTATTTTAGAAACATTGTGATTTTAGAGAATTTCTATTAATTTATTAGATTTTGTATATATAAGTAGGTATATATAATTATATAGTTAATTGAAAGAAAAGATGATCTAATTTTAATAATAATAATAGGCATAGGATTATCTTTAGAATAAAGTATATGCTATATTTTTTATTTATATTTAAGATTATATTATAAAAAAATAAATATTTTATTCTTATAGAAAAGAAAAAGAAAAAATATGAAGAGAAGGAAAAAAAATCCGCGAGGAAACAGTATCTGCAGGGGGGAGGGGGAGGGGGAGGGCATTGTTCACCCGGCAAAGGAAGCCCAGGCCGAGCCCTCTCTCCCCCTTATTATAATCACGTGAAAAAAAATTTATCAAACCCCAAACCCTATGCCCCTGGCGACCTCCCTTGGACTGCGCGCTGGTGGAGTCAACATTAATTTATCAAACCTCAAACCCCAAAAATTTATCAGAGAATGTACTCGTCTGTGGTCCTGAGCAGTCAACATTAATCGAGGCTCAAGGTGGAGTCACAAGACCTATAGATGAGATTTACATGTGTTAATTGGGGTTTAATAATATTAACATGGTTTTCTAGTGTGTGATATGCAAACTAGGTCAAATCTAGGTCAAGTTTGACTCAAGGTTGACTTTTGGTTAACCGGTCAACTTGGTCAAACCCTAGTCAACCTAGGTTAGGTTATCCCCTTTCAAGACATTACCCTACCTATATACACCCTATAGCCTATACATTACCATGTACATTTACATATGGATATACCTACTTATCTATCCTAGGTAATTCTTTACCTCTACCTACTTATCTAGGTAACACTCAATATAGCTTAGATAGGTACTCTTATTACCTTAACCCAATTTAGAAAACCACATACCTGTCCTAGGTTGCCTATTACCTAAAGCAGGTAATCCCATTACCTTAGTTAGATTAGGTAATCATTACCTTGGATTGATAATAAATCATTACCTATAGATAGATAACCATTACCTGACTTAGGGTAGTAATAACTTAACACCATATCCTACTTTAGTAGGTAAAACCTTAGTCAAATCTAATAACCTTATCCAAATTCAAATGTGAACCAAGTACTCACATCAAGCTATCAAGGGTGGCCTAATGGCCAAGCCAACTTCCCAAAGGGCAGGATCCCATGCTGCCACTGCTGCTAATACAAGTTGCCTGCTGCAAATGTGAATGCAGCTGTTGTTGCTGCCATTGCAAGCAATGCCAAAGCATGCTTCTGCCGCTAATGCCACGGCAAGCAATGCCAAAGCATGCTGCCATGGCAAACAAGGCAACTACCCTGCTACTGTGGCTCACTAGCCAGGTATTGTCACCCCGCTCCGAATAATCGGACACGAGTTGGACACGCCCAGCCTTCGTCGATGAACACGACAAAGTAAGTTGTACAATACTAAAGAAAACTCTAAGTCACAATGTAATGTAAACAATCACAGAATCTATAAACGTCCCAGAAAGATCACCAATATCCATCAAATTATACAATGTTATCCGGAGACAATCCGGTCAAATAAATATACAATGATGAAATCAAATACAATCTCCAAAAACAAATAAAAAATCCTGTAATCTCCACGATACCACTATGCTCCATATGGCCTCAAGCACCTGCAATGTGTCCTGTCAGGAAAGAGCAAAGTACAACCCGACAAGAACAATATACAATATAATCTGTAGTACATAATACAAGGTAAAACCAGAATACCAGAACTGAAAATAAAACTAAGGTACCAGAAATAAATGTAAAACTGCAGGCAATGGACATGACAATCATATACGAAACAATGAATACTGCAATCAATGAACACGACCATCAATGCAAGTGTGGCCTTTTGAAATATTAACCTAATGTGTGACCGGCTAAGGACCACAATCCACAATCAATCAATTAACAATCAATTCTACAAGATTCGACTTAATCGTACGTGAGGTGTACAATTAGGCTATCCACAATACCTATATGGGTGTGGTCACACAAAAGTTAATATTTTCTCCAATCCCCGCAATAAACAATGACTCACAATGCAATGATGAACAAGGACGATGCAATCGTGTAGATCATGTGTCCGATATGAGAACATGGCACATGAATGTAAGACAGAAAGACAAAGTAAAAGGTCGAATCGGTGTACTTGCCTCGCCTTGGAAGCACGGGAGTAGTACTACATGAATGTTCACCTGGTAGTTGTACAATTTATTAGGTTTTAAAATAAAGATCATTAGCTATATATTTATTGCTAACCATATCCAAATTAGCTAATTAAAATATATTTAACAAATAAATTATTAATGTAACTAATTATAGATCTACAATAGTTTGTAGAAAAGTGGTTTTAAAAGATAAAATTTATTAACAATTCATGCTAAATTTTAGTAAATCATATAGCAACATATCTTTTTAAATAGCTTAAAATATCATTAATTAATTTAGTAAAAATTATTTGTTTAGAAAAATATATATATTATAGCTTTGATAATCATTCATTCATTAATATTAGAAAAATACTTTGAACTATATTTAGCAAAATTCTTATTTTAGAAAAATACATATTAGCTAACTTTACAAAATATTGATAATATGATATTATCTAAATAATGTTTAAATCAATAACACTAGTAATACATAAATATGCAAACATTTACTAAATATTACATGATTATACTATTGGAGCATTTTAGAAACTAAGTTTAATTAATATCGAAATAATACTGAAAAAATATAATTAAATTGAAACATGAGCTTTTGGTAATTTATGATTTATAGAAAATGTATTAGATAAAAATACTAATAATAAAGAAATGAATTGCTTAGAAACATTTTACTGAACTTATTTATTTAGTAAGTATAATATCAAAATTTATTATGAACAAATATTAACCAAATACTTGCAACAGGAAATCTAAGAGCAAGCCCAACCAGAGCCCAAGGCCCTTACTGGACCAATCCATCCTCACTTCTTGCCAACTACTCATAGCCTATATATATTTTCCCAATTTTCTCTGCAGCTAGTGGTAGGTCTACTATTAACACTATATAGTAGTACTGGTTTTAAAGCATACCACTGTACTGCACTCAATCCATAGGTCACGTAGGAACTGACCTGTCAATTCTCGTGGACACTCACATGTTGGTTCTCCAATTTCTGAAGAGACAAGCCAACACACCCATAGTTTGACTCTTCAATTTGAAGAGTCAAGCAATAACGTATAAAACTTAAAGAAGAAAAGAAGTGGAGAATAATAAAGGCTCCTCACATGCTCCCATAATATCTCTCTTATACCTATACAAAAGTCCCATCCCACTTTCTCTCATCCGCACAATAAATGGACAGATACAACATTAAGAGCATCTCCAACCCTATTGTGAGTTTGAAAAAAATGGTTGTCACATAGGATGACAATTATTTTTTCCAAAAGTACTTCTTCAATGCAAATGTGAAATAAAGTGTGGAGTTGACATGGCAATGACATGGCAAAACAATGTGAAGTTGCTTGTCTAGATCTAGACAATGCACTTCACAATGTCTTTATGTACACCATCATTTGTGAATAAAAATATTTATAAAAAAGTAGAAGAGTAAAAGTTGTCTTGAAAGTTGTAAAAAATTATTTGTATTGTCTTCTCAATACTTTGCATTGGAGATGACTTTTTAAATCCATTGTCATTTGTGAATATAACCTTGCCACCTATACAAGACATTGTCTTGTCCCTCATGCCACATAGGATTCACAACACAAAACAAGACAATAGGGTTGGAGATGCTCTAAAAGAGGCACATAGCTCTCTCTCGTTCCAAGGACACACACAAGTTAATAAACAAAAAAAAGAGGAGACTCATCCCTCTCTCTCCAGTCCTTATTCCACTTCTTTACCCTCTTCTACTTCATCTTCACAGCCTCACGAAAGCAATCCCATCCTCTAACCCTTCTTCTTCAACCGGTCTGAACCCTAACCCTAGCTACAACATCAATCACAGAATTTCCCCTCTCCTCCTTCACTCTCCAGTTCTCAAGAACCCTAGAAATCCCAAATCATAAACCCTAGATTTCAAATCCATCCCCCAAAAGCCTAAATCCGAGAGGGAACAAGAAGAAGAAGAAAGGGGTGCAGGAGATCGAGGTGGGGGCTTACTCAGGCTGGCGGGGATGTCGATCCTCGATGAGGGAAACTCTAAAGAGGCGATGGCGGGGATCTCGGCGAGTTGCAGGCTTTTTGGTGACGAATCTCTTCGATCTAGCGATGGCGGACTTCGGCTTGGCTCGGCGGTGATCAACTCCAAATGGTGGCATTCGACGTGGTCCACGAGGAGACATATCGGCGAGGTCTCACGACTGAGGTGGTCAAAACGACCAAATCGACCAGACCTGGGTCGATCCAGTGACAGCTCGGTGGCTCCGGCGGTGGCTCGGCGTACGAAGCGATGGCACGGCTCCTCGGGGCTTGAGGCGTCGATGCAGAAATCGAAGGGTCGGGCATGAGACTCGAAGGGGCGTGCATGGTCTCTAAAATGAGACGGTCTTCAAGGCTCGATGGCTCGCCAGTTGAGGTGAGCTCGCCAGTCGAAGCTCTGCTGGTCGCTGGAGTGGCGGTGATCGTCGGGGATGTTGAGGTAGTGACGGCGGGGCATGGTACTGATGTCGTCTCCGGCGACTCACGGCGGAGCCACGATGGCGGACGGTGGTGCACGGCCAAGCTCGGCCAGTGAGCAGAGGAGAGAGAGGTGAGAGTGTAAGAGGAGAGTGTGTGTGATGTGTCATTGATGTGATGGTGTCAGAACTGTACATTGGGACTCGTACTATTTATAGTAAAATAATCTCGTATGTGTATGAGCTGAGGGCAGAAGTGTAATTAAAATTAGATCTGGGGGTTCTCTGAACAGTGGTAGTAGCAGTAATTTATGATAGATTCGGGGTCATTATTATAGGTCATTATTATAATGCTAATAACAGTATTGTAACAACTACAAAACCAATCCTAACAAACTAATTAACTAATTCTGTTAGTCCTAAATAAATTAGTTACCACTAACTAATTTACATGATTAGTTCAAATATTCTCTTATTGCTAAAGGCAGTAATTCCTAATTAATTATTAATAATAATTATAAAATTATTAATCAAAACCATTTCTTCTTACTAATCCAGATGTGAGTACCAAGTAACATTGCCAAAATCATTTACAAAATATTATTATATACAATATTCTGTTAATAAAGTAGTTAGTCAAATTATACTTATATATATATTTTTTGAATAGAGCAAAAACTTTTTAGACAGAATACATCCAGAATAGTCTAACATATACAAATACAATTACCATGGAATATTATCCTTATTACAAATTAAGAAAAATAAATTTTTAACTTTAACAATGTTCCTTATTAAATATCTTACCAAAGAACAAGTTTTATATAGAAAATAATATTTTATTATGAATTGGAAATACATATATATAAAAACAAAATTTGGTTTAGGGAGTTACAGGTATGGCCAGTGTCACACACTCACTGCAGTGTAGTGCTGCACTGCATGCTCACTGATCTACTAGATGAACCTATC